>JAQQSV010015781.1:0-11991 GCA_028646515.1 Pseudochirops corinnae | reverse complement strand
TCCCACTTCTATGATCTCTTTGGGATATAACCCCAAAAGTGGTATTGCTGGGTCAAAGGGTATACAATTATTTACAGCCCTTTGGGCATAGTTCCAGATCCATTAGCAACTTTCTGATAGACATCTCTTCCTATAGACATCTCAACATGTTCAAAACAGAGTTTGTTAAATTTTCCTGAAAACCTCTCTCTCCCTTAAGTTCCTCATTTGTATTGATGACATCACTGTCTCTCAAGTCAGCCGGATTCACAGCCTCTGAATCATCTTAGACTCTCCCTCTGCTTCCACCCTAATATCCAAATAACTGCCAAGTCCTGTTCATCTCCTCCATAACATCACTCATGTTTGGCCCCTTCCCCCTGCTTCTAGTGGAGACTCTCATCACTGCTCACCTGTACTATTGAAATATCCTCTTACTTGGTCTCCCTGCCTCTGGTCTCATTCCTCTTTAATCCAGCCTCCTTAAAGTTGCTAAATTGAAATTCTGAAAACACATATATGACCATGTCACCTCCCTACTTAAAATTTTTCATTGTCTCCCTATTGCATCTAGGATAAAATACAAAATCCTGCTCCCAATACTTAAAGCCTTCCAAATCTGACTCCAACCTACTTTCCTAAACTTATTTCATGTTACTTCCCTTTGATGACACTTCATTTCAGTCAAACATGTCTATTATGTTTATACAACAATTGATCTCCTCCCTCCATGCCTTTGCAAAATTGTTTCTCCATGACTAGATTGTGACTGCTTCCTTAGCTCCATTTTACAGAATATGAAATTTTCTTTTAAAAATGTCAGTCAGACAATCAATAAATATGTCCTTAGCAGTATGCTAAACTCTGTTGATAGAAAAAATAAATGGCAAAAGAGTCTCTGTTCTCAAGGAGTTAATAAGCTAATGAGGGAAGACAATACAGATATACCTCAGAGATATTGTGGCTCCAGATTACCACAATATAATGAGTCACACAAATTTTTTTTGTTTTCCCAGTGCATATAAAAGTTATGTTACTCTAGTCTATTAAATATGCAATGGTATTATGTCTAAAAAGGATATATCTTAATTTAAAAACATTTTATAGCTAAAAAAATGCTAATCATCAACTTAGTCTTCAATGAGTTGTAATCTTTTTGCTGGTGGGGGGATCTAGCCTTGATGTAGATGGCTGCTGACTGATTGTGTTAGTTACTGAAGACTGGGGAGGATGTGGCAATTTCTTAAAATAAGGCAACAATGAAGTTTGCTGACTCTTCCTTTCATGAAAGATTTCTTTGTAGCATGTGGTGCTGTTTAATAGCATTTTACTAATAATAAAACTTCTTTTAAAACTGGAGTCAATCCTCTCAACCCCTGCTGCTGCTTTATCAACTTAATTTATGTAATATTTTTTAATATTGTTGCATCTCAGGGAATAAGTAGTTCCAAGGAAAGGGAGAGAGACAGGGGGAAAGACTCATCAGTGGAGCAATCAGAACACATACAACATTTATTAACTTTACTGTCTTATAAGGATATCCTTATTCCTTCTTCTTCATGACATTTCAGAAGAATTACAGTAGTAACATCAAAGATCACTAGTCACAGATCACCATAATAGATATGATTATAATAAAGAAATTTGAATATTTCAAGAATTAACAAAATGTAACAGAGATGTGATATGAGAACATGCTATTGGAAAAGTGGCACTGGATGGCCACAGACCTTCAAGTTGTTTGTTTGTTTTGAAAAGCAACATTTGTGCAATTCAGTAAAGCTAAGAGCAATAAAATGAGGTTGGCCTGTATGCAAAAGGAGAGAAATGGGGGTGGGGGAAGGTACTCTGCTGGAGGGCATAGTGGATGCTTCCACAGGAATATAGCTAAGTAAGAAGTGAGTAGTTGGCAGACCTGGACTCCCCCCTTAAATGTAGGTTCTGGGAGGAGCTTTCTATCCTCCAATCAGAGGGAGGGAAGGGCTCAAGTACCACTACCAATATGAGGGCCTTTCCTGGTCTTCCCTTACTCCCTTTCCCCATCTATTAGATTTCTTACCCTCTTGAAATTATTTTGTGTTTGTTTTACTGTACTCCGTATTTACTCACCTGTGTATCTGTTACATCACACACACGCACACAGAGAATACAAACCCATTGAGGTTAGGGACATTCTTATTTGAGTTTGTCTCCCTCGCACCTACCATACTATGTCTTGCACACATCATAGCCAAATAACAAGTGCTCGTTTAATTGAAGTGAACTGAATTCCTCCAGAATGGGTGGGTGACTATGGGTAGATAGACTCCCTTTCCCCAGCAGTATTGGATGCTACTGTTAGAAGTTTTAATATATATCCCATGCTTTGAGTTCCATGCTATCATCCACCCCTAGCCCCACTCTTCCCATGGAAAGACTGTAGGGAGCAAAGAAATTTAACATTGAGATAAAGTGCTAATGATTAGATCTGAAGGGCTTCCCATTTTGGCTCATCACCAGCTATCGTGAATGAAAGGGCCATTAGAACCTAGAACCCAAAGCAGCACTCCCCTTTACTCACAACACACTTTCACATTCTAATGTACCCACTAGCAAACTCTAGCATTGACTCACATTAAATTCTCACTCCCTACCTCCACCTACCCCAGAAGCATCTCTTCTACTCCAAACTGTCTAGTCTATTCTCTGGCAAACACTTATTTGCATTAAGCCTATCGGGCCTCTAACTTCCTAATACTCCTTAGTTATATCAGTCTGCTTGCCAGGCCTTCTTCCAGACTCTCAGTAGTTTCTCCCACCACGCCTCTAACACCAGCTTCAAATCTTCTTATAGGCCTGGAGCATAACTGACACATCCATGAGTATGCCCCTTCAGACTTATGAGTGTAATTATTCCTTCTCTCCAGAACTTGTAGGGCTATAAGGCAATCCTTTTATTCTTCCCAGAGGGTGTATCTTAGTCTCAGCAGATTAGAAACCTTATTCTCTTTTACTAATCTCTTACATAATTCCCACCTCTACCCTCAGAAGACGGCCTGGAAAATTGAAGTTGTTTCTCATGGCTCCCTCTTCTCACCTATTATCTACCTCAAATCCCTTCTATTTCACCCAATTTTCTTCCCCTTTGCTTCAGTTCCTAAAGAAGAGACAGCTCTTTCCTGTCCAAGGGGCTAATGCAGCTACTTCTGCCTCAATGCCAATCGCTCCTTCCCATTTCCTCATCATTCTCTTTTGTCTCTCACAGTTCATTTCCCTATTTCTTGGCTATTTTCCCATTACCCACAAACATGCTCTGGTTTAACCTAGCCTGAAAATAATTTCATTGATTCTATCACCTTTTCAAATCATTGCCTCCTTTGCTCACCACCCACTCCCTTTGCAAATGCTTGCAATTTGGCTTTTGATCCTACTACTGGACTGAAATTTCTCTCCCCAGTGTTACCAATGATCTTTTTACCAATAAGTTTAGTGACTTTTTCTCGATGTGCAACCTCTTGGACTTCTTTGAAGCTTCTGACTGTCAATTTGAGCCATAACTAGGGCAGAATGACTGGGGCTTTGCCTCAGGACACAGACCTGTGCAGGTACTTCCTTCCCCAGGGGGTACATTTCCTTTGGGTAGTCAAATCTGCCAACAAACCTTCTTGAAGCACCCATTTTGTGCCAGATACTGTACTAAGCCCTGCGTACACAAAGAATGGTAAAAGAGGGTCTCTGCTTTTGAGCTCACAGTTTATAAGAGTGACAACATACAAATAAAATGAATATGAGATAAACTGGAATCAATCAATAGGAGAAAGGTACCAGCATTAATGGGGATTGGGAAAGGCCTCTTATAGAAGGGGGGTTTTTAGCTGGGAAAGCCAAGAGGCTGAGATGAAGAGGGAGAACATTCCAGGCATGGGGAATAGGTAATGAAAATAACCCAAACTCACTGGAGTGTCTTGTATGAGGAGCAGCAAGGAAGCCATTGTCACTGGATTGCAGAGTCAGGTGTAATAAGATTGTAAAGGTAGGAGGGGGTCAGGTAACCAAGGGCTTTGAATGCCAAATAGAAGATTTTATATTTGATCCTGGATGTAGTAGAGAGCCACTGGAATTTATTGGGCAGGATGGTAACATGATCAGACCTGTTGTGCTTCAGGAAGATCAGTTTGATAGCTGAGTGGAGGATAGATTGGGTGGGAAAAGACTTTTAGCAGAGAGATCAACCAGCAAGCTATTACAATAATACAGCTATGAGGTGATAAGGGCCTGTGCCAGGGTGATAACTGTATGAGAGGAGAGAAGGAGGAATATATGAGAGATGTTATAAAGGTATGTAATGTTAATGATCTAAGATCTTCCCCGCCCCCCCCCCCCCCCCATTAATAGGCCTCAGGTAGAGCCCATTAAGGGAAGCTTACTTAGGGGAGGCTTTCTTATAGGAAGGCTTTCACACCTTTTGCTAATTTCTAATTAGCACTGAATCGGGAAGGTTGTGATGCCTTCTGGCTCTGAGAAGTATAAATATACTCTGAGTTGGTATTTTGCTTTGCAGGCTCACTTATGAGTAGGATCTTGTGATTCCCTGGTTGAGATTCTGAGTGGCTGTATGTTCAGAGCTCCCTGACAGCTCAGATGTAAAGGCTCTCTTGATCTAGGGATGTATGTAAAGTGTATAGTTGATTCAGGCCGTCAGAACCTTGTCTGTTGGTCTTTATTTCTCTCTTTGTGTTTTCTTTGAAGTTCAGGGTGCTGATTTTTCCCTTAAACTAGTGAATGTAATTTAAAAAGATTGTTGACTCCTTAAACAACTATCTTTCCTAGAAAAGCAGATATAAGAACCTGTGCTAGCAGCTATAATGGGAATGCCAGTGTGGTTGCCATTACAAAATATTATCAGCAAGACTTGGCAACAGATTGAAATTGAGGGAAATTGGGAAAATGTGCCAAGCTGAGGATGATACCTAAACTGCAAGCTGGAGTGATAGAGAGGATGGTGGTACTCTCCATAGTAATAGGAAAGTTCAGAAGAGGGGAAAAGTTTTGGGGGAAAGATAATGAGTTCAGGTTTGGACATATGAAATTCAAAATGTCTACAGGAATCCAGTTAAAACCATTGAACAGGCAGTTAAATTTTTGTGAGTTTGGAGGTTAGGAGAAAAGGTAGGGCTGGATAAGTAGACATAAGACTAATCAGCATAGAAATGATAGCTGAATCCATGGGGGATGATGGGATCACCAAGTGCAATAGTATAGAACAAGCTGGCAAACTACAATAAAGCCTGAAAACCACAGATGGCCCTCTGCCATTTTTGTATGGATTTGTGAGCTAAGAACATTTTTTTCTATTTTTAGATGCAACAAAACGTTATTGAAAAATGTAACAGAAAAAAAAAAAAGATGGATTTGGCCCATGGGCTATAGCAACCTGAGGTACAAAGGGAGGAAAGGACCCAGGGCAGAACCCTGAGGTCCACCTGCCATTAGTGGGCATGATCTGGATGAGGATTTAGCACACAGGAATGATCAGACTGGTGCGATGGAAATCTAGAAAGAAGAACAAGGAGGGTGATCTATGGTGTCAAAGGATGAAACTAAACTGAAAAGCTGAAATGTACAGTTTCAGCGGAAATGGAAAGACCTCTATGAAATGATGTGGAATGGAGGGAGCCAAAGCAGGAGACAACTTATTCAATGACAAGAACATTATAGGGAAAAAACAACTCTAAATGACTTTGAAACTCTGATGAGCGCAATGAGAATCATCAAGTCCAGACAACTGGAGATGAAACACATTGCCCAGGGCATCATGGATTTAAAATGCAATTTTAAATTTAAAACTGTTACATCACACACATGCACACAGAGAATACAAACCCATTGAGGTTAGGGTTTGGGGTCCTGCAGTTTTGGGTAGGGCCAATGTAGTGTTGCTGTTATGTGCCTATTTTATGATTATTTCTTTTTTCTTTCTTTTTTTATTATTCACTTGAAGGAGCAGAGGGAAAAAGAGACAAATTTTCTAATAATTAATTAGTTAATTAAAATAGGAAGCTATCAAAAAAATAAATTAAGGCAGAGAGTCAAACTTCTGCTTAAATGTTGGGGATTTTCCTAACTAGGGGTTCTGAGTGATTGTTATTTTAATTTTTTATTCACTCTAAACTCCATAAAGCAGTAAAGGGAACCAAGTGGACCTGAGAGGCCATTACATACCCCTAGATAAATAATGAATTGTGTTGTAACAAAGTATGACTGATTCAAAAGGATCAGAGAAAAGGGTAGTGAAGACTCTCGGCAGGTCAGTTGTGCCCATAACAGGATAAATGAACACTTGCAACAAATGCTAAATCAGAGTTAAGGAAAGCTTCAGCATCTCCGTTTGAAGAGTCCTTAAACAGTTTCAAGTCCAACCACACCTGCAAAAGAAAGCTTCTTTGAACATACCCAACTAGTGTGATAAAGCTTTTACTCGAAGCCCTCCAGCAAGAGTATTCACACCCTCCTGACATCAAGCTTCTGATCATGAATCTATCATGAGATTAGAGAATAAGAGCTAAGAGGTCCATCCAGGTCCAGGTCAAATGTCCATCCAGACCAATCCTCATCTCTTACTGATAAGAAAACTGAGGCTGAACTCCAAATGACTTGTCAAAGTTGACATAGGAAAGAAAACTGCAGATCTGGAATCTAAACCTAGGTTCTCTGACTACAGATTCATCACTGAAAGCCCTTCAAAAGTAGAATGGGCTTCCCCCGATATAATGGGTTTCCCTCCCTAGAAATCTTCAGGAAGGAGCTGAATGACCATTTATTTGGGATGTCATCTCTGACGGAGAGAGACAGAGACAGAGAGAGAGAGAGAGAGAGAGTTCTGAAATTCTATAAAAACACAAGGATTATCATGAAAACAGAATAGAAAGGAAATGGAAAAGAATGCAAAATGTATTTTGTATTTGGGAGCCCTGCCTGATTTATTTTAGAACATGAGCACTTGGATAAATAATAATTTGTATTGTGGTCTGAGAAGGGTGGAGAATGAGGAATAACCAAACACCTTAGTTAGGCAAGCTCACTGATAGCAGGTTCAGTTTTTGCTGGCAAGACTTTCATCTAATCTGGACTCTACTTCTGAGTTCTAGGAATGAAAGTAGGCGAGGTCACAAGTCAGTCAGTATCCTGGAGTTACAATTGTTTAGTAAGATTGACCTGTTTTTACTCTTTTGGTTGGGAATACTTAAATCAGAAATGCAGTGGTCTCCCAGTTACTTGATACAAACCAAAAAGGACAACTTGCTTTACAAGCTTCTCCTAAAACTAATAAACCAAGCAACTGATAATTCCACATCAAATATAGGGTATCCTGCCAGTGTTGCTCCCTCTTACAAGCCACTTTCTGGTGACCAAGGAGATTCTATGGTTGTTACCTATTAGGACAAAAGAGATATTTTGTTTCTAGAGCATTTGATAACAAGGAAGGTGAAGCCAGGTATTCCAGACAAACCAGTCATCTTTGAGAGGCATAGGACCAGAAAGAAATGAGTAAGTGAACAAATAGTTTTGAAAAGTAGAACTGCAAACTATGTCCCCATGAAAGTATGGTGCAAGTCACTTTAATAAGAGAAATGCAAGCTAAAGGAACTCCAAGGGTTTCATTTCATACCACACAAATTCGCAAAGGTGAAAAAAAAATGAGTCAGTCACTAAACTTTAATTAAGTGCCTATGTGCCAGGCACTATGCTAAGCACTGAGGATATAAATAAGAAAAAGAAAGACAGTCCCTGACCTCAAGGAGCTTGCAATCTAGTGGTGGGATGACAACACACAAAAGTAAGCTGAAAGGGGTAGAAGGGGGCATCACAGGATACTCTGCTCAGGTGCATGATGTTCATGGAATGGAAACCAATCAGAGTTTTGGAAATGAAGATGTGGGAAATGAAGTTAGCTAGAAAATTTTGAACATTTTGAGTGCCCTGTAAAGGGAGGCTTTGGGAAGAGTTTATTGCTTCTCTCTCCAGCCCTCCAATCAGAAGAGAAAGGCCACTGAGGGTGCTGAAGGTGTTGAGCATCAAAGCTGAGTCTGGCAACGGGTGTCATTGCAGTGACTATGAGAAAACATGAACACCAGTACAGTGTTTGTGGAGATGTGATGTCATCTAACCATTCTGAATTTCAGTTTGGAATTATGTAAGAGCAATGATTAAACAGTCAAACTGTCCATACTCATTGGCCTAGCAATCCTGCCACTGAGCACATATACTCCAATGAAGTCAAAGACAGAAAAAGGGTCCATTATGTACCAAAATATTTACAGCAAAACTTTTTGTGATAGGAAAGAAGTGGGGCGGGGGGGGGGGGGGGCGGCATAAAAATGTCTGCCCATTGATTGGGAATGGCAAAGAAAAAAACTATGATATATCAGTGTGATAGTAAGTCAATAAACATTTTAAAAGCACCTACCATGTGCTAGACATTGTGCTAAGCACTGGGTGGCAAAAGATGATCCCTGTCCTCAAGGAGCTCCCAATCTAATCAAATATTATGCTGTAAGAAATTATGAATATGAGAAATTACATTAATTTCTTGTCTAGGATAAGAAGGAAAGCAGTTGACTGGGGAAAACTTTTGTATCACATTACTCTAAGGGATTAATATCCAAGATAAATACACAACTACTAGAAATTCATAAGAACAGAAGCCATTCACTGGTAGATAAGTGGTCAAAGGATATGAATAAGAGTTCTCAAAAGAAAAATCATACGCTAACAATCACAGAAAAGAATACTCCAAATCCCTAATAGTAAGTTAAATAAAAAATCAAAACTACTCTAAAGTTTGACTTCACAGCCAGCAATTTGGCAAAGGTGACAAAAAATGGGAATAGTCAATGTTGGAGGTGTTGTAGGAGCATAGACCCACTAGTACATTGTTGGTGGAGCTGTGAATCCATACAACTATAGTGGAAAACAGTTTGGAGCTAAGCAAGTACAGTGACCAAAATGTCCACACCCTTTAACCTAGAGACTCAGTTTCTATACATACATATATACATACATACATACATACCCACACACACATAACCTGTTGATTCTGCTTATTTTATACTAGATTAGTTCATCTGAATCTTCACACATTGCTCTAAAATCTTCATGTTTAGGGTATCTTTTTTAAAAAATTGTATAGATTTTTATGAATATGTACAGCACAAAGCTTTCCTGTTATGTTCCTCTACTTCTCCCTCCCAGAGAGCTATCCCTTAAAACAATGGATTTTTTCACAAAGAAGAAGAAAAAGAAAAAAAATTCAACCAAACTGATTAATACATTGAAAAAATCTGACATATACAATGTTTCATCCTGGGGTACCCCACTTCTGCAAAGGAGGTTGGTAGAAAGTATCTCTTCTTTGGTGTCAAAATTATTCTAATTTTGCAATATTCATCTTGATTTGTTTTGTAGTTATTTTTTACATTATTGAAATCAATATATAATTTTCCTAATTGTTTTCTTTGCAGCATTGGTTCATATAATTCTTTCCAGTATTCTCTGTAGTTATCATATCTATCACAAGTAAGGAAACTCCATCTACCAAAGGCAGGTCAGCATCTTCTTGGCAATTTACTCTTAGCAAGTTGCCTAGGCTTTGAGAGATGAAGGGACTTGCCCAGGGTCCCATAGCCAGGATGTGTCAGAAATGGGACTTGAATCCTAGTTGGGACAGACACCTTGATGACAGTCATATCCCTAAGGTCTTGACTGCCTAATTAATTACAACTGCAGACTTTAATCTGGACCCAAGATTTCATAGCTTCTATACTTTGATGAGGACATTGAGGAGTTTCTTGACTTGCTTGTCATAATACAATGTATATATGAAAGAGGACTTGAACCTTGGTCTTTTTTACTCCATTGCTAGCCTTCTATTATGTAAGGACATATCTGCTGCCTCTCATAAAGATTTAATGCCTGCTAATGACACAAGAAGGTATAAAAGAAGTCCACAAATGAAAGTGAAATGTAAACTTTGATATGACCATTATGTGATGGGTATCATTACAGGAAAGTGTATCACTGCAAGCTGGCTCCCCACTCTGAAATTCACTTATCTTCATTTTTAAAAAGTCCATTGCTCTTGAATAATAATGGCTTTAATAAAGATTTTTGGATTTTGACCTAGAAGGGACCTTAGAATTTGTATAATGAAACCCCCTCTTCTTATAGACCAGGAAACTGAGACCTAGACATGTAAAGTCTTACTTTGTTGTTTTGTTATTCAGTCATTCTTCACAACCTGGTGGACCTCAGCACATCAATAATGTCCATGGGGACAAGATACTGGAGTACTTTGCCATTTCCTTCTCCAGTGAATTAAGGCAAACAGCAGTTAAATGACTTAAACAGGGTCACACAGCTAATAAGTGTTGGAGGCCAGATTTGAGCTCATATCTTCCTGATTCCAGGTCAACTACTCTATCTACTGAGACACCTAGCTATATCCTAAATTTTTAATTACCTAACATCAACAGCTAGAAAAGGACAGTTAGGATTTGAATCCAGGTCTTCTGATTTCAACTCTAAGAGTCCTTCCAAATATATCACAAGATATCAGTAAATTTCGGAGCTGGAAGTGAGATCTCAAATCATTTGGTCCAACCCATACCTGAAAAAGAAAAATCTCTCTATAATAAGTGATTTGATAAGTGACCAACTTGCCTTTTCTTGAATACCTTGAACAAGGAGAAATCCACTTCTCACAATAGCTCATTCCTTTTTTGGAAAACTCTAATTGGTAAGGAAGATTTTTGTTCCTCAGTAAGAAATCACAATCAGAAATCGTAAAATACAATAGTCTGTCTTCCCCTCATGGGGCAATTATAGATTAACTTAATCAGTCACTTACCTAGCAATTAGTCACTAAGTATCATTAATCACTAAATGCAATCATTAGAAAATTACATAAACCCTCCACCCCTTGGTCTCTAATAAACTTCAATTTCATCACTGCATTCAATATCCAAGGAGAAGACTTTTCTTCATCTTGACTCGGGGTGGTCTCTCAGATTCCCTGGATCCCCTTCCATGGTCCCAGCTCCTACCTGAATCCACCAAACAGTCACCTGGATTCAGAGGTAGACAGCTCCAGGTTCTTGTCCAGTCCTCCAGGCAGTTCTTGGCACACATTGAAGTTCACAGGGTCCAGCACATCTCAAAACCTTTCCCACTTCTGTTGCCGGGAACTCAAGGATCAACCAAGCCACAAATAATGTCTTATCCTGGTCATGCTTCTTCAGCCCTCCAGCAGCAGTTCAGCTGGCCCTAGGACCTAGGAGAAATCTTCCAGGCAGCCTTCCAGGTAGCCTTCCAGGCAGCAACTTCAGCCTTCACCAGATTTTGGTCTCATAGAAAACTCCTACTCAGTTTTCAGTCCAGCAGCCCAGCTTCCAGATGCTGGGAAAATTCTGCTTCCTCCACCAAGAGCTTACCAGGAGGAAAATTCTAATTCTTACTGTCTCTCTCTGGGGCTCTTCTTATACACACACACACACACACACACACACACACACACACACACACACACACACACACACACACACACATTGGCTTCCTGTCTCAGCCAAACCTTTCCTGTTATGTCAACAACAGGAGACAGAGTTCACACCCTCTGCCTCTTAGCCACAAAGGTTTGATTAGTTACTAAGGGCTAACTCACTGGAAAAACCACTAACTTAGAAAATAGATCCAGGAGAGATAATTTAAAAATTATTGGACTACCTGAAAGTCAAGATCAAAAAAAGAATCTAGAAATCATCCTTCAAGAAATTCTCAAGGAAAATTGCCCTGATATTCTAGAACCAGAGGGCAAAATAGAAATTGAAAGAACTCACTGACTGCCTCTTGAAAAAGATCCCAAAAAGAAAACTACTAGGAATATCATAGCCAAATTCCAGAGTTCCCAGGTGAAGGAGAAAATATTACAAACTGTCAGGAAGAAACAATTTGAGTACTGTGGAAACACAATCAGGATAA
>JAQQSV010015780.1:0-11992 GCA_028646515.1 Pseudochirops corinnae | reverse complement strand
AAATTACAGTAATTAAAAACTCATGATACTTTTCAATTGGCTTTCAGTTAATGCCTTTCTGATGAGAATTACTCAAGCAAAATAATATTGCGTGAAGAAATTTATTTCTGAACCATAATTTCTTGAGTTAAAATTTAGTCTAGGAATCATTTTTCATCTTTGCACATTCTGAATTAGTCTTCAAGAAAGTTCCCAATATTTAAATTACCATACTATAATTCTCTATTCATGCTTGGTATTAGAACTCAGATGGTACCCTTTTTCAGCATTGTCTGCATGGTTTCCCATTAAAA
Source organism: Pseudochirops corinnae (assembly GCA_028646515.1). NCBI lineage: Eukaryota > Metazoa > Chordata > Mammalia > Diprotodontia > Pseudocheiridae > Pseudochirops > Pseudochirops corinnae. The sequence goes on along the minus strand of JAQQSV010015780.1, from coordinate 11,699 downwards.
TGATTAACAGAGAATGCCATATTTGAAGCAGAATCTCTTAGTTATCTTCACATTAACATTATACAAACACTGTAATATCATTCTTTATGGCCTTTAGCTATAAATCTATGTAGTAACATTTTAGTAATAAAACCTGGACTCTAATATCCCTCTGAGAGTATTGTTATATTTAAAGATAGCCAAGAGGAGATAGAACCACGACAGTAGAGTGGTAGGAAGGCGGGCAGCCAGCTCCTCTTCACAAAACTTCTCTAAACAGACCTACAGAATCAGATCAAATACTATGCAGAAATCCAGATTATCATTTACAATGAATCATCTGTCCATTCCAGTTCAGCATAGAGAGACAGATTTATGAGCACTGGGTCATGTCTGGCCAGGTTCATGTTATGGGAAGTGTTCCAGCGCTTATGCAGTGGTTGTATAACAGAACATGAGGAGATCCCAAAACCACACCAAGGCACTATTAGCACTATGACAGAAACAAATAGGAAATGGTAGGTTTGTTACTCCCTATTGATTTCCAGATCACAGATACAGGGTGGACTAAGAAGGTAACCTGAGCTCAGGAGTGGCATTCCTAGCTACGGGGACCTTCCATGGTGTACTAAGAAAAGAAGAAATTTAGAAATCAACAGCTGTGGCTATATGGTTCAGACCCCAGGAGCACAGCCAAGTCTGATTTTTTTTTTTTTAGTATCCAGGACAGCGTGCAGAGGAGTACCACGGCAGTAATCCCAAACATACACAGAGAATACATTTCATTTAACAGGCAAATAGAGAGGGAAAGGAGAGAAAGTGGGGGTAATTAGAGGGAGGGTAGATTAAGGGGTGGATTTATCCAAAGAAAAATAAACTGTGAGAATAAGTTTGTAACCCCTACTCAATCTCTCAGTTTATTGTGATTTATGAGTATCAGTGATTGTCTATAAGAAAAATAGTATAGAATTAGGTTTAAATGTTAGGATAAGAATTTGTAGGCTGGAATCAATTAACTCACTATATACTGATGATATTATCCATGTACTGATGATTATATTGCTTTTAAATATTTATAAGATAATAGTTTGTTATTTAGGCCTGGATTAATCCCCCTCCCCACACCTATGAATGTGTTCTGAAAGTTACTGTGTTGCAGAAAACCAGTTTCCCCTTTTACTTTCTTCTTCTGCATTTGATGTTTGTAGAAACATGCTTGTGGGAAGTCGCAGAAAATTCCCAGAATCTTGCTACTCACTGACTAAACACTCATAATTATGACATGGAAAAGCCTGATGACTGAACTTTGGTGACTGATGAATGTTTCCCTTTGACCAAACATATGGGTTTTCCACTTTTGAAATTAGCCCACTGAAGAACTGTACTGCCTCATTCTATTTTTCATGCTCTCCCAACCACTCTAAATATTTGCAGCCCTGGGGCAAAAGGCACCTTGCCTGCAGAGTTGAGGCTGGGATCCAATTGCTTAGGGACCACCAGTTTGGTTTTCCTAATATATTGAAACTACTCACAGGTCTGTCTCACTATTCTTTGTTGCAGATTGGAATTTGGGGGGTTTCAACTCTAAAGATGTTCAACGATATGTTGTCTTTTATGGTGGCAAAGCACGGGAATCTGACTGGTACCAATAAATTAGAGAAGGGATGACCAAATTATGGTATGTAAATGTGATGGAATACTCTCTTGTTGAACTTTTTTCATATAATGACCAATGACAATTCCAGAAGATTAACAATGAAATATACTAACCACCTTATGATAAAGAGGTAAACGACTCAGAGAGCAGAATGTGACAAAAACTTCTTTTGGACATAAATAGGTTGAATATTTGTTTGATCGATTATATGAGTTTGTAATGGGTTTGTTTTTCTTATGGGCACTACTGGAAGAAAGATTGGGAGAGGAGAATAAGGAGGCAGTTTTCCGCTGACTGAAACAAAAGATTTTTAAAAATGAAAATGAAAACATATGTATGTATCATATGTGAATATATAAACACACATATATGTATGTCTGGAATTCATCACACATCATGTTTATAATGTTTTTCACACTGTAAATAAAAACAACTCTGTATACATATATACATGGCTGTTCAGTTACTTTTCAGCTGTGTCTGATGCTTCATGACCCCATTTGAGATTTTTTTTTTCAAAGATTCTGGTGTGCTTTCCATTTCATTGTCCAGCTCATTTTACAGATGAGGAACTGAACTAAACAGGGTTAAATGACAAAGGCCACATAACTAGTAAGTGTCTGAGACCAGATTTGAACTCATGAAGATGAGTCTTCCTAATTCCAGGCATGGCACTCTATCCAACGTGCCATCTAACTGCCCACATACATACAATTTATGTGATATTTAATTTAAACATTTTTAGGGATTCAGAATCACATTAGACAATAGTTCTCCCAAAAATTACCTATATATTTTATACCTAATTTAAATTGTGCTTCTTTTTATCTTTTCCTAAGTGGTAAATAAAAATGCCAAATATGTAAGATATTTTCCTTTAATATGTCCTATATTTAAATATAATGAAATCTTCTAACTTGAATTTGTCCTTTCTTCAGCAGTTAACATCAAAATCTCAGGTTTAATTCCTCTTTTTCCTTTACATTTTGTTATTACTCCACCTTTAGAGAAAATTGTAATTGTAAATGTATGATCATTTTTCTTTTTTTAGTCTTAATGACTTTCAGGGATAACATTTGACAAGGTTCTTTACCTTGAAGGAATTTAGGTCAGTTAAAATCCGTTCAAGACAGAGGTTCCCTTTAATTCAGACCTACATTCGAAATCCCATGGCTTCTATAAATGATTCCTTTTTTAATTCACACATATGGTTTTCTCAATGTTAATTGAAACTGAACATTCCAGGCAGCACAGGTGTTGCCAACAGAGAACTGTTTTTCCATGGTGACTAGATATCTTTGGTTTTCATAGCAACTTTCTTCTTCCAAATTTCACCCACCTCTAATTCTCATCCAAAGAATTAATATTTTAAGGGAAGCAAGGATTTTTGAGTTGAACAAAATTTAACATTTTCCTAGTATCCACCTATGAGCAGTTTCTAACATATTTCATATTACTGAAATAACACAAAAGTACACACACACACACACACACACACACACACACACACCCTAAATAGAACTACCCTGTCTAAAATATCTTTAAATAATTGTTGTTATAAGAAAATGCTAAAGGAAATTGATTAACCTAGCCAAGAGCAAGGAGAAATGACAACCTAATCAATTAGAATAGTGGTTATCTTAGCATTTTATTTAGTGTGGTTAAACTGCCCTAAGTTCCAGCTCATGGACTTTAAAAATTCCATACTCTCAATTGTGGTAGCTAGTTGTGAGACCTGTTGTCTGTCTTTATCAGCAGAAAAATAGTTGGAATGAGAAAGTATATAAAACATTTTCCTAAGCATGCTTGGTTATGGTGAAGATTCTCTCTCTTTCTCTCTCTGTCTCTGTCTCTGTCTCTGTCTCTCCATCTCTCTCTGTCTCTGTCTCTGTCTCTCTCTCGCTCACTCTCTCCCTCTCTCTCTTTCTCTTTGGCTCTCTCTCCCTCTTTTTCCCTCTCTCTCCCTTGTAGAGGACTTTCCCTACTAATGGAATGTCCCCTCTACTTGTATATAACTTCTATAAGGTCACAAGGCAGATATTCAGGAGTATAGTCTTGTTTATTGATACCTCCAAGATATGATCCTATGAACAACTAAGGAAGATTCAGGGTAGTTTACCTGCAAGTCTGGTTTATGCCTCCTTGTTTGTTTATGCCTCTGGAGGAGGTCCTAGGATGAAGTCTTAATGAATAACTAGCCTTAGGCTAAGGTAGGGAGTGATCAAGACCAAGGGAGGGTCCTTGCATTTTGTCCACATTTTTTCTGGTTACCTAAATTCTTCTGCTAGGGGCATATAAGCCCTGTAAGTTTCTTGTATCTTTGGCTCTGTATGAAATGGCTCTGGAATAAACAGTCCATGGAATACACCTCTGTCTCTTTACTCACTGGTTGCTAGCCTACCCAACTTTGCTGGTCGCAGTACTCCCTTTCTCTCCCTCTCTCTCTTTTTCCACTAATAACATATGTATGTATGTATGTATGTACGTGTGTATGTTTGTATATATACATATATGTGTGGAGAGAGAGAAAGAGAGAGAGAATCTAATACTTCTTCTCTTTTACTCTTTCTATTGGAGTCTCCCACTGAGATAGCTCTGGCAATGCACGTGTCAACCTCATTATCAATGTGTACGTGCCTTAAAAGTATATGGCCAAAGTAAGTGAAATTATCCTCATCATTCAAAACTTCTCCATTTGCTATAACCAATGGTTCCCTGTATGAATGATGTGCTGCTGGCTGATGGAGTACCTGTGTTTTCTTGGTGTTAATTGTTAGGTCAAAATGAGCACAAGCAGCTGAGAAAGTATCCATACTCAAGTATTAGACTGACTACCATACTGAAGATTTATAGAGACATTGTGCTGACCTCATTGTTGTATGCCTGTAAAACGTGGACAGCATACCACCCCCATGCCAGTAAACTGAATCACTTCTATTTGAATTGTCTCAGGAAGACTCTAAAGATCACCTAGCAGAGTGGGGTCCCTTCTTGAACTAAACTAGCAAACATTACAACTCTAAGGCATAAAGTGCGGCCACATTGTTCAAATGCCAAATGTACACTTCCCTAAAAGATTACTTTATGGAGAACTCACACAGGAAAAGTGCTCACATGATGCTCGGAAGAAGGACAAGAACACTCTCAAAGTATCTCTTAAGAACTTTGGAATTGATTGTGTGACATGGGAGATACTGGCATAGAACTGCCCTTCATGGTGTGCCCTCATCAGAGAAGGTGTTGTGCTCTATGAGCAAAGCAGAACTGAAGTAGCTCAAAAGGAACATGAGATGTGCAAATTTAGAGAATCCACCCCCAATTTTCACATGGATTATTTGTGCCCAATCTGTGGTAGAGCATTCCAAGAATGTATTGTTCTGATCAGTGACAGTTGGAATCATTGTAACTTGACTCTATCACAGTAATGTCATTTTGTTCCTCTTTGAAAATGAAGAACCACAACCAATTGTACATACATGTATATGTGTGTATGCATGTATGTGTATATCTGTGCATTTGTATAGATATATATGTGTGTGTGTGTGCATATGTATATATATTTCTGTGCATATATATGAATATATCTATGTACACCAGCGGTTCTCAACCTGTGGGTTATGTTCAATTTGTAACAATGAAAATACATCCTGCATATCAGATGTTTACATTACGATTCATAACAGTAGCAAAATTACAATTATGAAGTAGCAACGAAAATAATTTCATGGTTGGGTGTCACCACAACATGAGGAACTATATTAAAGGGTTGCGGCATTAGGAAGGTTGAGAACCACTGATGTATACACATATATATGTGGAGAGAGAAAGAGGTGTCTGAACCTGTGATTTCATTAGTATAGGGAACATTTAGTATGTTTAAAATAAAAGTCCTTTCACTCACATAGCTATTGACCTATTTATAACTTGTGGTCTAGAGCCCAACAAATTTAACTTGAATATTTCCCCATGGTCACAGAGCTAATCTATGTTAGAGGCAGTCCTTGCATATATGTCTTGCTGACTACAAATCTCACTATCTCTTATGCTAGGCAGTATCCCAGCACTGTCATCAAGATTCTTTCTTCAAGCATTTTTACAGTTCTCAAAACTCTTAAAATAACATGACAAAAGGATTTTTAAATAAGTTTTAAGATAAACAAATACATGCCTTTTAGGCAGAATGATTTTTAGTCTACATCAAGCATTGTACAGACTTGTTGTCACTGTACTCTTAATTTTAGCAAGTCGTCTGTCACATTGCAATCTGCAAATGTGCTGAATTAATAAAAATAAAAATAAAATGAATCCAGATGCTGTGTCTGACCCCCTAAAATTTGCATTCTTACAGTGTTGCATACATTTATCATTTGAGAAATAATTGGCAAATTCAATTTTATGACCTTACAGCATAAAGTATATATTCTTTTGGGTAGATTTTTTAAGGGGCAGAATAAACTCAGGTATTTATCATTGACAAATGATGGTTTCTCTTCCAAAAACTTAGTTCAGAAGACATTGACAGAAGGAGCAGATGATGGTACAATAATTCATGAAAATATGTCAGGAGGAGTCCCATTTTCAACCCCAGCTTTACCTTAAGTAACTATTTTCTTTTCTTTTAATTTAATTTTTAATTTTTGGAATAAAGCAAGCACTTCCATAACATAGTATAATAAAAAGGATGATTGCATATGAAACTGTAAACATACAACGTACAACTTACTACTCTAAGTAACTATTTTAAAGCTTTCCAAATAGTAAGATTTTTTGTTCAACTTTAAGATTCTCCATCAGGAAGGGGACCATTTTCTTCTTGATGATAATGAACTTAGAGTGAGCTTTGTAAAACAGATTTTTACACATTCTACATGTAATTACTATTGAATGATGGATCATTCGGTCTAGGAAACTTGATGCTATGAGGATATATGTTTACTCTTCTGGAAAACATTTTCATAAAAAATAACAATAGCAATAATAAATGGCAAACATCTATTTGGCATTATCTATGTGTCAGGTTTTGTACTAGGCAGCTAACAATTATGAACTCATTTCTTCCTCAAGAGAACCCTGAGAGGTAGGAGCTACTATTTTCCCCATTTTACAAATGATAAAACTGAGGCAAACAGATTTTGGTTTACCAGTAGCCTCCAGGAAAGTCTTTGAAACAACATCTGTAGAAACTGGATTCCTCAATTTAGCCTAGAAGAAGTTCACAATTGATTTCCTCTTTGAATATAGATGTAGATTAAATAGTGAGATAGGATTGCCAGCCAAATAGCAACCTATTAAATGTCTCAGAATTCTATAGTCATATTCTTGTGTATGAAAAGAAAAGTGGCAGTCAAAGAAAATACTGTTCTTGAGTGATTATTGTCTAAATATGATTACACTCCACTGATACAGAGTCAGAAGGAAATAATAATAACTTGATGTTTGACATGGGAAGAAAGCAAAGGAATATGATCTATGAAAGAAAAATGAATGAATAGGAAGAGTTTACTATAGAAAAGAGTCTATCTTGCATCTCAATCTGAAGTAAAATTTTATGGTGCTGGTGTTATATAGAATAATTCCTGATATTTGGGATGATAAAATTTTGAGCTTAAAGGGACCTTAGAAATCATCTCATACAAATCTCTGATATCACAGGTGAGGAAATAGAAGTGATGACTTGTCTAAAGTAATCTCTCAGATATTCCTGATCTTTGAGAAGTATGTGAAAGGAAAACCACATGATGGTAATGAATCAAGATACCCAAGTGATGAAAATGTGAAAAAGAAATACCTCAGCATTGTCCTATTTCATGAGGTTGAGCCTCAAAATTTAAGTCAAGGCAAAAAAGAAATTCAGCCAGCGGGTAAAGGGACTTTGAGCTAGTATCATTCTTATGAGAATTCTGGTCATCCTTACTGGCTTTCAGAGACAAATAAATGCTTTTTTTGTTTGTTTGTTTGTTTTTGGGGGGGGTTGTGCATTTTTTTCCGGAAGCACCTGGCTACAGTCCTGTGAACTTGTAGCTGGATCTCTGACAATAGGCTATGTTCCTCTGTAAAAAGACCCATCAGAAATCTGTCATTGTTATGTCAACCAAGTTGATGTTTTAGAGGTAAGAATTGCAAAGGATTGCACTGAAACTCACTTCAAGAAAAAGGACCTGTGTAGACCTAGACACCTGTAATGGTAATGGAATTTAAAGATATCCCTGTATTGGCTTGATTTTCAGGTTGAGTGTTAAAACCCAGAGTTTGTGAATCCCACTTGTGGGATGGACTTGTTGCTGTGAAGAGAGAGGGCTGAACTGCGAGGAGTTGGTGCTATGGATTTAGAGAGAAGCCCAAGCATAGAGAATGCCCAAGCAGAGGAGGCCAGAGTTGCTGAGAGAGGACTGCTGAGGTCCAGTTGGAGCTGCCCAGGACTTTTCAGAACTGCCACCCAGAGCTGCTGAGAATTGAGGAGGCATGGCTATGATGCCAGTATTTTGTCTGTCTGTTTTGATATTGTTTTGCCAGATTCACCTGCTGGTGAAGGACAGTGCTGCTGTTGTAGAGGTCCTGGAAACTTGCTGTTGGTTCAGAAGCCCTGAAGGAGCTTGTATGTTTACAGAAATCCTGGAAGAGGGTCTTGCTGATTTTTTTAGGGGTTCTGGGACTGTTCTGCAGGCAGAGTGACTTGATGAGGATACTGGCAATGCATAGTGTGGCTTTGTTGAGCTTTGTCTCCCCAGGAACAGAGATTGCTGAGAACTTGCCTTGTGTCAAGATGAAGGAAGGGACTTTCCTTGGGTTTTCAATGCTGTGATGATATCTTAACCTTGTTGTAGGTTAAAGGTAGATAGCCTTTTGTGCTCTCCTGCCTCTTTTGAGAAATTGCTTGGTATTAATGGATGGTATTGTAATTCAATTGTGATCCAGGGGTGGACTCTTTCATGCTCGGTGATTGATCAAATGAATGTACTTGGCTTATGATTGGAAACTAATCTCCATTTGAGAAAAGACTAAATGAATGTACTACCCAGGAGTGGGCTGCTTTGACTAATGTCTGGCCAGGGGTGGGATACTTGGACCTTGCTACTTTGCAAATGAATTGAGAACTTACTTGGTAAATGAATGAGTTACACTGTATTTTGATTTTCTCTGTTCTGTGAATGTTTTGCCTTAATCTGTCACTGAATAAATGGAGGTTGCTATGCTGGTAATCCGAAACTTGGAAGTTGCCTTTGCTTGGCATTACAACACCATGAAGGAGAAATTTTCAGTGAAGCAAAAGAGAAATATGAAATTGTCAAGTAGTGCAAGATGAATCTTTACTCTTGTCAAAAATCAAGAGGATTCTTCAGCTCTTTGACTACCTTTCTTATGTATACTCTGCAATGGAGCATATCGTTTTTAACCAGTGTTTTAATTCTCTTGCAAAGAACTTGTATTAAAATAATCAGAATACAAAAAATTAGCAATATTTGGAATGAAAATAAGTTGATCACTTTGAAAGGAGCACCAGAAAAAAAATGATGAGCCAAGTTACAAATTTTCAAGGTACCCACAGCTTAAATTACATCCAGAGTCACTTAAAAGTGTAAAAACACCTCTTAATAAATTAATCCATTTTGTTTTGTAAGACTGAAAAAGTTGACCTTGTCTTGACTGCAAATTTTTTGGACAGTAGGTGGCAAAGTCTTATAGTCTCTATTCTTATACACTTAGTTTTAGAACAGGAATTAGAATGTAAGGCTTCTCATTTTCCATCTAGGTTTCTTCTGAACATATTCACTCATGCTTTTTAATATGTTGGGTTATATAGAGAACTGAAGGAATCATGTAAATATTTCAGCATCCAAATATGTATTTTAATATAAAATATCCATATAATTGGAGTGAGCATTCTTTTTATTTTCAATTTCATTCAACAAACATTTATTACGTTCTTTATTTCCACCTGGTTGCACAACTTTAGGATTTCTCCGATATGCCCCAGCAAGCTAATTCTTGGGGGAAAACAAAGTTTGTTATCTTGCAAGAATTAATCAGCTTTTGTATCTCTATCCTTTGCACCTCTGATTGGAGGGCAGAGTCATGGGCTCCAAAAGTCTCCACTTAAGGAAGGGAATTAGCCTTAGACATCTCATTTCCCATTATAATTTAGCAATTATATAGTCTTTAAATTCCTGCATATTATTTCAATGTGTTCATATTTTTATTTTTCCTTACTTTAAAGCAGAGCTTCTTACCCTTTTCTTTTTCTTTTTTCTTATTTAATTAACATTGATTTTTTGGAAATCTGGTCAAGCCTACATACTTCCTCTCAGGATTATGTTATAAGAGAATACAATGAAACATACGATAACAAAGGAAACCAATTAAGTTGAAATATAATTATCAATTTTTTTCAATATTCACTGACCCCAAGTAAAGAATCCTTGCATTATGGGTTTGTGTACAAAATAATTATTGATATGACATAATAACCAATTTATATTGAAAATTCAAATTTAAATATTAGATCACTTATATGTAAATGCAGAAGTTGGAGTAATGGCTGAAGCACAAGATATGGAACCATCAGACCTGTCTTTAACTTCTGGCTCTCTTCTTTGTTATTTATGTATCTTTTGCAGTTCTAAACCCATGGAGCTGGCTTAAAACTTCATGAATTTTATAAATTAATTTGAAAAATTGTTATGCAACTTTCAGGCATTCAAATTTTCCTGATTATATCAATTTTCCTCAATTAAACCTTTTGAAATGTGTGACCCATGGGCAAGTCATTAACCTCTCTGATTCTCAGTTTCCTCACACGTGAAATGGTATTTAAAGAAAGTAAAAGATCCTGCCATGCTTTTCTTACAAAACTGTTAGGAGTAAAGCGTTCTGCATAAACCTGAAAGTTCTGTATAAATTGAATTAATTTATTATTATGATGCTTATGAGAGATTTAAAAGTATTAAGAACAATTCCTATGCAATATATTTGTTTAATGGCCCTTCCATTTTCATTGTAGCTTCATTCTCTGTCATATTGTGGCTGCTACAGCTATTTATCTGGAGTATATAAGGTCAGTAGGATAGTCTATTTTTTGGCAACATGACAAGTAATGAGAAGTCAAAACTGAAAAATATAATTATGATTGAGTACCAGAGTGAATGTCAATTGTGATTGTATTTTATTGTGTTTTATTTCCTAGGAGATCTTGGCCCAGGCTTCCTCTTATATAATTACACATTCCCTTGACCTTCCAGACAGTCTATGTTTTATTACCAGGTGCTTATTTTATCTTTTTGAATGACACATTACACTACTTATTATCTCAAAATTTAACTCCCTTGACTTTTAAAAAATAAGATATATCCTCATTCTCAAAAAAAAAAAAATCAAAGGTAGATTTTAAGTTCTTATAGAGAACAAAAGTCGCCCAAATATTATGTTGTGTTAACTTTCTCTAATTTTGCTTGTTATAATTTTAGTGGATATATCTATATAGAAATGAGTTGGTAGATAAAAGGCAGAACATCATTTTAAAAAATGCTTTGTTAATCAGGCTGCCAAAGTAAGGGAAATAATCTGTCGTGTCATAGAAAAGAGTAAATAATGTGCTTAACGAGCTTAAGGTTGTTGTGAAGTTTTTGAATTATTTTATGATTTTCAAAATTCTTTTTAACTATAATAATGTCCTAAAATATTATAATTCTAGACCTATGATACCAAAAAGGTGGAAAATTCAAACACCTGGGTATTTTATATTCTTAATATAAAATATTTTATTAAACACAAATGTATTTGGAAGTGTTTGGAAGCCTTCTTGAATTTTGAACTTTTGCTCTGGAAGTTTGGTGTATTATTTTGTAGATTTATAGATCAGGAGCCAACTAACAAAACCTCCTTTCTCAGTGAGGAAAGCTGAAGCACAGAGATGTAAGTGATATGTCCAGTACAATAGACGAAGTAATTGTCAAAACCAAGATTTGAACTCTTAGACTACAGATCCAGTATATATATATACATATATATATACTTATCTTCCTGGTACCTTTCTACCTGAAGAAAACAATAATAGCAATCATTCCTA
>JAQQSV010015779.1:0-11992 GCA_028646515.1 Pseudochirops corinnae | reverse complement strand
GCAAATAAATATTTGTAACAATAAGACAATATATAATAAGACATCTACCAAGTGACTATAAGCCTGAGGGTCTCTTAGAAGTTATTTGAACCCACGACACACAAGAAATGCATAATTTGAATGTAGTTCTCCCAAGCTACTCTATTCCATGAGTGTGCAAAGGAACCAACAGCTGATGCTCTCCACTTATGCGTCTAGTTATAAAATGAAGACCCAGAAACTCCAGAGGAATTCTGAACTGAACCCACAGCAGAGAGAAATGGACCCAGCATCTGGGTGGACTTGAGTTAGAAGCTGCTACAGCTGGAGTTGGTCTCAGTCTTGGCTTTTCTGTTACCAGCAGGTACCACAAATCTTAGACACAGGCTAGGACATCAACAAAGAGCAGCAAGTGAACTCAGAAAGCAATTGCAGCAGAGAAGCCCTGCCCTTGACAAGCTTACAGCATCCCTCTCTTACTCCTTTCCTTTCCTACTTCTCTATTGCAACATCTCCTACCACTTTCTGTTGCCACCCCATTTCTCATTTTTACACTTATCCCGTAAACCCTACAGTCTATGTGAACAAGATTGGGGAGGAGGAGAGGCAGCCAGGGTGTGACATGGTCTACACAAATAATCCCTAAAACAACCCCATGAAACCTATCAATGACTTTCAACCAGGAAGGATCCCCTCATTCTACTCAACATTTTCCACACCACTCAACACCAGCTCCACAGTGGCAAACACATGGCACTCTTTTATAGCCCTGCAGGTAATTCACAACTATACACAGCTGTGAGTCCTTTTCACCTGGGGGCACAGGTGCTACCTCTTCAGAGTCTGTCAATAAAAGTAAGTGATCCAAATCTAGGACATGATCTTTTCTCGAGCTAACTTCATGTAGTTGGAAAGGAACTCCAATAATTCTCATCTTTGCCAAAGAACACTGCAATTGTAAATTATTTTAATTTCACCTTAGAACCAAGCACCTAAGATCTTAAGATGTGTATTTTTTTTAAAGTCTGAATCCCAAAACATTTTGAGTTAGCATATCCTCTATTAAATAGCAACTAGAGTTGCAATATAAGATATTGCTTTTCTGTATACTGTCTTGACTTATAGGAATTCATAAACCTTTACACTTCATGACTATTATTTTTAAACTGGCCTCAAGGACCAAAAACAAAAACAAAAACTCAGAACTAAAAAAGTATTTTTTTGTAACTCAGCAAAACAAGGGAAAGAAAATTCTGTGACTTGAACTATAACACCATAATAATAACAATAATAAAGATGGATTCATGAGCATTCAGTTGTTTGTGACAGCTTTTTCTATCACATTTGAGTCAAGAAGGGTATCTTTTATTGCACTGAGTTCAGATGCACTATGATATAAACTAGTAGATACAATGCATAGGGTACAGTATCTGGAGTCAGAAGACTTAAGTTCAAAACCTGCCTCAAATGCTTTTTTAGCTATCTAACTGCAGGCAAGTAATTTAATCTTTTTCTGCCTCCATTTCTTCATTTGTTAAATGTGAATAATGCACCTATGTCAGGGTTGTTATGAGGATCAAATGAGACAAAATTTGTAGAGCATTTTGAAAACTCTAAAATGATATGTACATGATAGTTGTTTTCATTAATTATTAAAAAGAGAAAAATTCAAACCTCTGGCAGTCCAATGAGATGACTTTGCAGCTTATTGGTGGAAGTATTATTACAAATGGCACATTTTCTGATTACTACGATTTCTCCCTGGGTGTAAGATAATCTTGGCAAAACTAATTCTTGCCTTGGTCAGGGTTAATTTTCATCTTTAGACCTTTCAGTTCCTTTTGGCCATAATTCACACTTGTAGGTCAAGAACCATCTATACATAGCAGGCAGTATCGAATAACAAGGAAAGAGAGAAGACAATCTCTGATTGATCACTTCCTGCACTTGGGATCAAGTTCATCAACCTGACACCTCTTACCACATTTAGCACTTAATATTGGTCCCCTACATCAAATCACCCTCCATTTGACTCCCTAGCCTGCTGACCATTAGAACATGCCTTTTTGATCATACACCTCCTTGCTAGCCCAGTCTTATAGCTGACAATCCCCAGAGGGACAAATGATATGTCAGTTAAATCCCTTTTTCCTGATATGGTAAAAACACCTGGTCTTACAAGCTCTTTGAGTGACAGGCATGGCATAGTGAATAGAATGATGGGCTTGGAGTCAAGAAAAACCTTGTGTTTATATCATGTCTCAGACAAACATCTGTGTGATCCTGGTCAAATCTCTTAATCCTCTGGCCCTCAGTTTCTCCCTCTGTAAAAAGAGGGGTTTAGAGGACTTTTCAGGTCCTCTGTGTTTCTAAATATGTAATCCCATTCTTCTTCCTTGCCATCTCCTTCTGGGTGCAAAATACAACACAAGAAATTGAACTATCATTAAAAAAGGAGGGCAGAAACAAAACATGGCTTGTGAACACCTGCATCAGATCTACTGAAATTCAAATCAAGGTCTCATTAGCAACTGATCTTTCCTTTTACTTGACTTCAAATTCCATAAAGGGACACCATCTCTCTCAGTGGAAGGATGGAATTATCTATGGTATGGGAGAAATGAATGATAGTTGGATTTTCTGATAATTTATGGACCTGTGAAGTGTGGCTTCCAAGCAAGTGCCAGAGATTAGAATCCACATTTCACAGACATAAAGGGCTAAGTGCTTATAAAATATATCCCTTTACACATACAATAGATCTTTTAGGACATCACAATATCAATAAGTTTGATCACAAACACTACAAAATTAAAAAAAAAATTATCAATGGGGCAGCTAGGTGGCACAGTGAATAGAGCACCAGCCCTGGAGTCAGGAGGCCCTGAGTTCAAATATGGCCTCAAACACTTGACACACTCACTAGACATGTGACTTTGGGCAAGTCACTTAACCTCAACTGCCTTGCCTTCACCCTCCAAAAAAAATCAACCCAATGCTTAAATAGCTGTGCTAATCAGTGTTAAAAGACAAACAGAGAGGCAGCTTGGTGTGGTAGATGGTGTTGGACTTGAAGTCAGGAAAACCTGGGTTCAAATCCTACTTCAGATATTTGCTAGTTATGATATAACATTAGGCAAGTCACTTAATCTCTCTCAGCAATGATGTCCTCATCTCTAAAACAGAGTTAATAATAGCACCCGACTTACAGGGATTTTTGTGAGAATCAAATATATGAAAAGTGCTTGGTAAATCTTGACGTGCTATACAAATGCTACATGTTATTATTGTTATTGCTATACTTAATATTATCTAGCACATTTAGGTGAACTAAGAGTGTAAGGGAGTTAAATAATGAGAGATTCTAGAGCTTGAAGGACCTGTGGCATCCTTCAGCACAACATATTTATTTATTCATTCATTCATCTATCTATCTATCTATCTATCTATCTATCTATCTATCTATCTATCTATCTAAATATATATCTATCTCTATTATTTTATGGGTGAGCAAGCTCAGACCCAGAGTCATTTCCCAAAGCCTTGGAGAGTGTGTATATAAAAAGCTAATCGTTGGCAGGACTTGGAGAAAGTGTCAAATAGGTGCCTTCCCCTCTCTCTTTACTGTCTGCTAACCTCTCTTTTTATAAAGAGGCCATACCTTGGGCCTGAGGAAGGGTGACAAGAGCTGAAGAGGCCATAGCAGCCCTATGAAGGTGGTGGATCAAACTGGGGAATGAGGGATTGGAGTGGTACCAAGGGCCAGGAGGTAGTGATCAAGAGAAACCTGGCATCTTGAATTTGTGAACTGGGGAGGACGACCAGGATTAATATTCAGCCTTAAGTTGTGCAAAGCAATTTTGGACATATCATCTTATCTGAGCATCAAAACAAGCTTGTGAAGTAAGTTATGGAGGAATTATTCCTTTACCCAGGATCACCCAGCTAGTGACTGGGAAGAAATTTTGACTCAAAATCCAACACTCTGTCCATCATTATCCCATCTGATACCACCTCACAAAAAAAAACCATTGTATATGTAAATGTGAATAAATATGCATAATACTTGCTTATACTGCATGGAGTATATAAATTATGATTTTTGTAGGAGTCATCTGGTTCTTCCTATTCTACCCCCAAATTATTTCTCCCTTTTAATGAAATTAACATAAAATATACTAAAAAAGGAAGTGGAGGACACCTCATCACTGCATTCCAATTTCTTCTTCTGTCTGGTTTTGCAGTAAATTATAAAGGAAACTAACTCATGCACATATAATAGATAGAAAATTCTTTTAGCTTTAAGTACCTGATAAAAGAATGGATACACAATTATATTGTGGCTAACTCATTTTTGGAGGGCAGCAAAGACTTATGTAAATTTAAGTAATAAATCATTGATTTTATGGGAAATCAAAAGCTTATCAACCTATCATACAATGAAGCCATTTGGCTTTTTCTGACAAAGACACAAAGTACAAAGGGAATTTATTCATTTGTGAAGTTTAGCATCCTATATGAATACTGAAATGATGGACACAAGCATGGCATTATGTTACATTCTCAGTGTCTCTGTGGTAGTCATCATTTTAAATATCCTGTCTGCTCCATTCACAAATGACTCAAAAACTAATGATGCCCTTTGTTGCCCAATATGTCCTATTATTTAGTTTGTAAAAATAGTCCCTGGAATTATATAGCACCCTTAAAGAGTGATTCTCCAAAAGTGCCTGGATGCTACAACCCAAAGCAAACTCAGCTATACAAAGTGGGCACATATAAAGAGTTCAAGTCAATGAATGAAATCTTGCCCCAAGAGGCTAACGTAAGAGATAGAATGCATCCTTTTTGCCATTTATGCCTTGTATTGTAGTTCTCAGATGGCATACCATGGGATTATATTGCCATGGTGGTCCTCTCTTGGAGCCTATCTTCCCTTGAACTCTCATGGGGGTGAGGGCTAGACTCTACAGAGGATGGGCTGGCTCTTCTGGCGATGCAATGTGGAACTGTTCACAATACCCAACGCTAAAGGCCCTTATGCCAAAATAATTTTGATCCGGGTGCATAGGGCTAGTTCTATCAATGCTAAGATTCACCATAGGTTATGTTACTTGAAGAATTATAATTATTATCTGTACACCCAAGGGCCAAGGAAAATAATTCATTACATTTTAACAAGCTTCTGTGTATTTGTTGCAAGTAAAAGAGGGAAAACATGGCAGGGATGATTATAATTTGAAATGGAGCTTGTTTGGATTCTTTGACCACCTCTGATTCAGGGAATAAAAACGCCAATTAAGACAAAAAGATAGAAACATGGATATGTTAATGCTGAGTAATTAGGAATAGCTCAGCTGACAAAGAACCTCTTGGGGTCACCAGAATGCTGCAGGTGCTTGTCCTTCTTCCATCAGAAGTGTCAGAAGTTGCTAGAAAGGACTAGAGCCAGATGAGCACCAGCTGCTTTTGTTAGGAATTTTCCCAGTCAAGTGTTGGGTTGTTGGCTGCAGAGAGAAGTTAGGGGATGGTACACTAAGCAAGGAGTTGGAGAACAATATTTACTTAGCCACATAACCCTAGGTTTACCAAACATATGTAACTAATTGTAGTCTGTGGCTATTGTCCTTTACTTCTGTTCACACTCAGTCTACAATAGCACCCATTTAGAAACCTGTCTTTTGCAATTTGGTCATGACTAGATTTTTGCAACTAGTTGTATTCAGCTGTTGACACAGTGTGTAGGCCAATACTGAAAAGTAATACAGTTATGGCTTCCATATCATGGGGGAGAGTGGTGTGGCACCCCCGTGATCTGGAAAATCCACATAAATATTTTTTGGCCCTCCCTTCATACCAGAGAAGTCTGACTTATTATGATGTTAAAGATAAAATATGTTGATGTTACACAATACTACTGTATCAGCAAGCACCGTAGCATACCCAGGATGGCTGCTAGCACAGGTTCTTAGATCTACTTTTCTAAAGGAAAGCAACTCAAAATGGGTTAACAATCTTACTTTAATCAATCAAACATATATCATTTACCTAGTTCAGGGGGAAAAAGTTAGCACCCTGAACTTCAGAGAATACAAACAGAAGTACAAGCAGACAAAGAAACAGATCAGTAGATGGGCTTCCAACCATTTACCATTACATCCATACCTAGTTAGTTACCAGAGAGGGTAGCAACAACATCTGGGTTTTCAAAACGAGGGGGTCGACGGCTTCCCAGAGTCTTGTCTGGCCAAATCATACAACTCTTTCCAAACTGAGCCCCAAAGCAAAAACTCATATCAGGGTATATATAGCCTTCTCCTTGATCAGAGAATGTCACAGCCCTCTTGACCCACTGCCCAGTCACAAAGTAATAAGGCGTGGGCATTCCTGAAGCACAAGCCTCCCACCACATGCTCCATGGGACCACATTCAGCTTATTAGGGGGCAGAGTATATTTTCAAATCAGGGAAGGTTCTCAGAGTCACTTAATCCTATCAAAGAGCCTAGGGGCAGAGAAGATCTTCATGTTCCCATAACAACTATACATATATTTTATGTATTTCTGAGTTTCTAAACTTTTCCTATGTTGTCTTTTGGCCTTCATGTATTGTCTGTAGCTTCCTCAAAACTCCTCCCAAATTCCCACTTAATTTCTTATACAGACCAGTGATATATTGAAACTGTAATGGGGAAAGTCATGATGTAGAAGGGATAACAGTACTATTTTCCTTTATTACTGTTATTGCTGTTGGATTTTTTTTTTTGCATATAGAAGTCAGTTGGATTTGTAGTCGCCAAGTTTTAAGATAATAAAAAGAAGTACTATTATCAACAACACAAATCCAAACACTACTCTCTTCCGAATATATGAGGCCTAGAATGTCTTTAATAACAGGTTAATGAACTGCATGAAATGCAGCTCCCGTTCAGCAGCTTGACCATAAATGAACGAGAACACTAATGCACTTGGACAATAAGTTTGAAGTCACCATGGAAGCCTAAGAAGACACACATTTCAGAGTTTTAATACATCTAAACCGACAAAGGAGAAGGATGGCTAAATTAGCTCTATTGAAGAGTTCAGGATTCCTAAGAGGGCCACCTGAAAATTACATTTAATATGCTAACACTATTACCAGGATATCTCTCTTCTCCCCCATAAAGGTCTTGCTAACAGTAATTAAATTTTAAGACAGTCAGATCTGGAAAGGAATAAAAAGCACAGTGAAAATACGATTATGATGACTAGAGGAGGCCATCCTTTTCAAATACTAATTAAAAAAAAAAAGATTGAATTTGTACTACCTAGGGACACCAAAGCTGGTCACGTCTATATTAAATTATACTTAATCACACCTATGTTCTCAAAAATCTAATGCACTTACACAAAAATGCCAAGGACTTCAAATGTTAATGGAATTCTAAATAAATGTGCTTTTCCCCTTTATCAATAGAAACATATATAGTAGAGGGAAAAGAAAACCCTGCAGACATGGTAGAGATTACACAGAAGGCCATCCAGAAGGAATAATGGCATTTGGGTCAATAAATTAATTAAGATTGCCAAGATCTCTTTATAGTCACGGTGTTGCTTTGGATGTACACTCCCACGCTTCTATAAAGAATTGATCTGTTTGTTTTTTTTTTTTAAAGAAAATCCTAAAAAAAAATAAATTGGACATGTCCTGGAAAAAATTAGTTTTTGTTATTTATAGATAGAAAAACTGTATATTAAATAACAAGGAAATTTTTTCAAGTAATTTATTTAGATAAATATTAAATGAACTCATTTGTGACAGATGTTTGGATATCTAAGAACTTAATGAAGCTCTATCACTTACCAGATGTTCTAGCATTTATTCTCACTTAGCACCTTGGTCTCTTGGTCTTGAGATTCTACTCTTATCAACCAATGCATTAAACATTCACAAAGTCCTCAAAGGAGTATTTTATGAAGTTAAGCAATAAAAACTCAAGAGAACATCTATTTTTTTGTCATTCTAAATTAGTTTTTAAAAACCTATAGGTTTAACATTTCATAATGGAAGTAAAACTAGAAATTTGGAGAAGAGAGCAGGATGTGAATAAGGAAGAATAGAGAAGATGGAGAGAAAATTACTCCATAATTCATCAATAATGGAACTTGAAGAGATCTTAAATACCACTCAGTTCATCTCCCCAGTTTTACAGATGAGAAAACTGAAGAACAGAAATATTAAATGATTTCTCCAAGGTCACATCAAGTTATTTGGGGAGTTTGTTGGAAGACATCCTGCTTATTCATTTCAATGTGGTAATATTATCATTAACAATTGGCACCTTGCTACATTCTACTTTTTCATATATTATCTGGATACCAAATAGACTATACCTTATTTTAGCATTTGCCAAGCAAAGGTAAGAGCTGAATAAGATGCTTTGAAGACATGATTACGGAGACAGCTGTCTGATCAATGATGAAGCAAGGTCACTAACAATTTTATTTTTATGTACCCTGAGTTAAAATAGAAGAAGGGCTGAGAGAAGGGAAATGAAAAAAGCAAACAGAATCCCTTCCTCTGCTAAGATGTAAAAAGATAATTAGATCTAGGAGAGCTGAGGCCTATGGGAGAGTGATAAAATTAATAGCTAATATTTAAATAGTACTTTATGATATAAAAAGGGATTTGCTTTGTAATTTCATTTGGGAAAAGACTGCAAGGGTTTTTGATGCCAAGTTGCTTTGATCCTAGAAGCAAAAGTTAGTATTTATTTATTGCTCTTTTTGGAGGGGGGAACGCAGGGCAATTGGAATTAAGTGCCTTGCCCAAGGTCACAGGGCTAGTAAGCATTAAGTGTCTGCGGCTAGATTTGAACTCAGGTCCTCCTGACTCCAGGGTCCATGCTCTATGTACTGCACTGCCTAGCTGCCCCAGCAAAAGTTAAAATGTTGTATACAGTGCAGAGGTTCTAGAAAAACCTACAGTGACTAGCAGCACAAAGATTTGAGATGTGCTGAAATAATGTTTCAACTCGAGATTTGCTTATGAGAGGACAAGTGTGAAAACAGAGGAAGGACCGGAAACGGAGATCAGAAATGATTAATGATTAATAAGAGAGATCATCAAAAGTTCTCAGATATCTGTTTTTCTTATTAAAAAATCAACTTATTCTAAAAGTGTAATTTTTCTGATACAATATTTAAGTGGACAGAAAAATGCTTAAGTTATTTTATGTTATGTTATACTTAGTTATTTCAATGGAATTTTACTTTTTAAATAACAATTTAAATTCAATAAAAAGGACTTTTAGGGGACAATTTTGGGAAGTCATCTGATGGTAATCATCTATTACCCTAATGATAGGTCAATTATAGAGACAGAACTTGGTAAAGTGATTTTATTGACAGAGAACAGAGGTTCTCAAAGTGTAGTCTGCAGACCCTTGGGGCTTCTAGGTACTCTTTCAGGGGATCCATGAGGTAAAAATCACTTTTAATATTATTAGGAAGACATTACTTGTTTCTTGAAATACCCTAATTTTCCAACAATATATCTATATGAGGCCAGATTTTCTTCATACACTTCAGCCAGAACAACAGATAGCACCAGAATGAATGCATAAGCATATTTGAGAATTTTTAATTTCTAATATAGCACAGTAAATTATTTAGACATCCAATATAAACAAAAAGCTCTTTGATGTTCTCTGTAATTTTTAGGTGTGGTTTCTGAGGCCAAAAAGTTTCTGTACCATTTTCATAGAAACCTTCCAGTTGAGAAAACTCCTTCTACTAATATATCAGCACCTTCTTTGCATTTAGAGTCTAAAAAGAGTTGCCGGGACATTGAGAAATTAAGTGATTTGTTTGCCCAGCATCACAAAACCAGTATGTTTTTAGAGATGAGACTTTAACCCCAGTCTTCCCAGCTTTGAGATCCATTCTTTTTCAACCTTGCCAACTAAGACTAAATTTTAGGAAGAAATAATTAGTTTCACGAGCATGAGTCTTATAACTCAAAACTAGTAAAATAATTGGAGATATTTTGTGTTAACGAAATTAAAGTCCTGACCCTGAAAGCTATGATTATCTTTCTGAATGAGTACTATGCTACACTGTACTTAAATTATCATAGACTGATGGGTATTAATTAAGTTGGAGAAATATTTGTAGAATACCTCCTATATTATGTTATTTTTGTTGTTTAGTCATTTTTTGATCATTGTCTGACTCACTGTGATTCTATTTTGGGGGTTTCTTGGCAAAGATACTGGGGTAGTTTGCCATTTCCTTTTGTAATCCATTTTACAGATGAGGAAACGGAAGCAAACAGGGTTAAATGACTTGTCCAGGATCACACAGTTAGTGTTTGAGGCCAGATGTGAACTCAGGAAGATGAGTCTTCCTGACCATAACCTCTGCATTCTATCCACTAAGCCACATACCTGCCCCTATTATTTTACTTATGGAGTCTCCAAGATGAATAAACCATAGTTCATGTTCATAAGGAGTTCATAATCTAGTAATAGATTTTAAGCAAACACACAAATAAGTGAAATATAATGCAAAATATATTTTCACATGTCTAGGGACATGTACACAATCTTCAATAGATTAGTCCAATAATGAATAATTTTGAATATTTTTGTAAGTCTTTAAAATAAATAGTTCTCATTTCATAATAAATACCTATTGATCCATATGTCTCAGACTATTACTTGCTTTAGGGCAAGATTTATCTCTAACAAGCATTCAGATGCCTGTTTAAGAATATACTCTTTTGTGTTGATTTTTGAGTGATTAAGAATATCTTGCTTTTCTCTACATAAACAATTTGGTGAAATCCAAGCCAATGTCCAATTTCTTTAGTCCTCTTTTCCTTTTAGAATGCTATTCTTTAATTTGGTGGGTTTTTAGATTTTTTTTCCCCATCAGTAATTTTTTTTAAACATTCCATAGATATATGTTTTATAAAATACAAAAATTCTATAAGATTAACATTTCTTTCCTTTTAAGTATCATCTGCATATATTTGAGGAGTGTAGTCATGTCTCTATATAGCCATGGCTTTGCCAAGTTATACACGTTTAATTTTTTTAATCTTTCCTCATAAGTCAGACCCTCTAAACTCCTAATAATTTCTGTTGTTCTTCTCTGAAGTTTCTCCAGTTCATCTAGAACTTTGTAGTATTAGAATACTAAGAATTGAATACTGTACAAATGGGGGCCTCAGCAGAGTTGCAAGAAAAAAAGACATCATTTATAACTGTCACACCCTCATAACTACTGTAGTACACTCATAAAACAAATATTTATTGTTCTATTACCCGTAGTTGCTGAATGAGGAGGGAAAGAAAACTAATCTAGAATAGATTTGCTAAAACAAACAAACACACCAAAAAACCAGTATGAGAAGATTAAGTGAATATAATGTAAAATGTGGTTTGCTTATATCAGATAGAATGCTAATAGATAATAGGTGAAGTGGAATGATTCCCTCAGGAGAGATGTTTGAGAGTAGAAGCAATTAGAGAAAAAGCCTGGGGAAGAATAGCATACATGGAATTTCTTCCCTTTACTATCCAACCTTTGCAGACCTCATCCCAGCTATGGCTTAGTTATCTTACCTTTCCAGAAATTTTAGGAGAATCAGAGCCCCTTTAGAACTAACTCCATGGAATTTTTACCAAGACACATAAGAAAATCAGTATGATCAATACTTTATAATGTTTCTTCAAAATGCCATGTTTTTTTCATAGACATATTAAGCTTCAAAATACTCAAAAATGTTCAAAGGCAAAGACTATTTTGGTTCCAAAGCATATGTAAAATAATCCATTGCTAATAATCAAAACAAATACAACATGTCAAAATCTAGTCAAATGTACCAAATAATTTTTTTTTATTTATTTACTCATTTACTTTTAATTTACAAGATTCAGTTCCACAATCACTTGAGTTTCAGATTTTCTCCCCTCCCTTCCCCCCCACCCCCATGGTGGCGTGCAATCATGTATAGGATCTGCAAATACT
>JAQQSV010015778.1:0-11992 GCA_028646515.1 Pseudochirops corinnae | reverse complement strand
GGGGCGGGGGAGAGACAGAGAGAAGCAGAGAGAGAGAGACAGAGAGAGAAAGAGAGAGAAAGAGAGAGAGAAAGGGTCACTATATAAAGAACCTGCCAATAACATTTGACCTGAACAATAGAACTGTTTGGCAGGGGAAAAAAAAATGATAAAAAGGAGATAACTTTGTGGGGAGAAGATATAATAGGATTAGTGAGAGAAGCAAATAACTGGGAAGAATCTCAAGGAAAAAATCAGAAATTAAGCAGAACCCTCCTTTCAAAACTTACTAATTTGTGTAACTAAAAAACACTTTCCTCAGTCAGCATGTTCTCTCCTAGACCAAGAATAGGCTGAGACTTTCTGTAGTGACAACATATTTCTTGGATTTTGTTTGTTTTACCATAATCCTTCTCCTTCCAGGTTTCAGACTCCATTCTTTGCCATACTCAGATGTCTTCCTATTTAACATGTCATGTTAACAGTGAAAATGTTGCTGATGCTGCAGACTCCTACAGTTTGACCTCATATAGATAAATAAATGGTGCCCTAAGAGTCTCTACAACAACTTGTGTATTAAGAGTCCCTATGTTCCTATCCTCAATCTCAAAACAAGTTATTGTGGTTCCTTCCTTAATTTTAAAAGAAGGAATCTTGCTTCTCTCAGAAAAGAACCATTTTTGATTTGACACCCCTGTACAAATTCTGTTAAATTGATTGAAAACCAAAAAACAAAGGATACTCTAAGGGTCTATGAAGGGTTCCATACCTATTAATCATTTCTAAGAAACAGCCCTTTTCCTTAACAAATTAACCTAGTACTCCAAAATCAAAATCAGATTTGTGAAGATGAGGAATGGAATATAGGGGTTGAGTTTATTAATATCCTCCTTAAACATACTTAGTATGCCCAAGATGATGATAACAACAGTAACAGAATTAGCTTTTATATACTGCATTAACTTTTGCAAAGCATTTTATAGATATTACTCTTTTACTCTCAAAACAATGGCTGCTATTATTATCTCTATTTTACAAGTAAAAAAATTCGGGTATACAAAGATTAAATGACATGCCCAGGGTCATACAGCTATTAAGGATCGGAGGCAAAATGTGAACTAAGCTCTTCCTGACTGCAGGTCCAACAGTCCATAAAAATGGGTTAAAGTTAACTTTAAGCCATCTTACAAAATTTGGGGCAAAGAAACTTTGAATTCAGGGTGAGGATGAATTGCATTGTGCTACTTCTTGCAATCAATCATTCATCAGTTCAGATATTTCAGACAATTCCTGCTGAGCCGTAACAATATTTGCTCATTCTTTGTGACCATCAAGATTCTCTAGGGTTCTTTAAGTAGACCATCACATCATCTGCAAAGAGGGAT
Organism: Pseudochirops corinnae; assembly: GCA_028646515.1. NCBI lineage: Eukaryota > Metazoa > Chordata > Mammalia > Diprotodontia > Pseudocheiridae > Pseudochirops > Pseudochirops corinnae. The sequence continues at coordinate 10,628 of JAQQSV010015778.1, read as the reverse complement.
AGCTTTGTTTCCTCATTGCCCATTTTTATTCCTTTCATTTCTTTTCCTTGTCTTTTTGCTTTAACTAGCTAGTAAAATACTGAATAATAGTGGTGATAACAAACACCCTTGCTTCACTTTTGAACTTATGGTAAAGGCTTCAAGTTCATCCCCATTACAGAAAATTTTTGTTCTTCGGTTTTATATTAGGATTTTAAGAAATATACCATCAATTCCTGTCTTTTCTGATGTATTTAACAATAATGGGTATTGTATTTTGTCAAATGCTTTTTTTGGCATGTATTGATATGATCATGTAATTTTTGTTATTCTTGCTAGTGATATGGTCAATTATACTGATAGTTTTCCTAATATTGAACCAGCTGCCTATTCCTGGCATACATTCCAGCTGGTCATAATGTGCAATCTTTGTGATACATTGCTCTAATCTCCTTGCTAGTATTTTATTTAAATTTTTTGTATCACTATTCATTAAGGAAATTGGTCTGTAGCTTTCTATCTCTGTTTTCACTCCTAGTTTAGGTATCAAAACCATATTTGTGTCATAAAAGAGCTTTGGTAGGACTCCTTTGTCTATTTTTTCAAGTAGTATATATAATATTGGGATTAATTATTTCACAAAGGTTTAGTAGAATCCACTTGAAAATCCATCTGATTTGGGGGACATTTTCTTAGGGAGCACAATAATGGCTTGTTCAATTCTTTTTCTAAGATAGGTTTAGTCAAATATTCTATTTCCTTTCATATTAATCTGGGCAGTTTACATTTTTTTTAATATTCCTCTATTTCACTTAGATTGTCAATTTTACTGACATATAATAGGGTAAAATAAATCCTAATAATTGCTTCAATTACATCTTCATTGGTAGTGCATTCACCCTTTTAATTTTTGATACCAGTAATTTGGTTTTCTTTTTTTAAAAAAAAATCAAATTTAACCAGTGGTTTACTTATTTTGCTGTTTTCCCCATAAAACCAGCTCCTAGTTTATTAGTTCAATTTTTTTTTTTACATTCAATTTTATTATTCCCTCCTTTGATTTTTCAGGACTTCCATCTGGTGTATAATTAGTGATTTCTAATTTGTTCTTTTTCTAGTTTTTTTTTTTACTTACCCAATTCTTTGACCTCTTCTTTCTCTCTTCTATTTTTGTATGCATTTAGAGATATAATTTTTTTCCTTAGTATTGTTTTGTCTCCATCCCTCAAATTTTGGATTTTGTCTTATTGTCATTATTGTTAATGAAATTATTGATTGTTTCTGTGATTTGTTCTTTAACCAACTCGTTCTTTAGGATTCAATTAATTCCAATTGACTTTTAACGTATGTCTCCACAGTCCTTTTTTAAATGTAATTTTTATTGCACTGTGGTCACAGGTTTCATTTCATATTTCTGCTTTTCTACATTTGGTTGTGAAAATTTTATATCTTGATACATGTTCAGTTGTTGTGAAGGTGCCATAAACAGCTGAGAAACAGGTATGTTCCTTTCTATTTCCATTCAGTTTTTTTCCAGAGGTTTATCATATCTAACTTTTCTAAGATTCTATTCCTCTCCTTGACTTCTTTCTTATTTATTTTATGGTTAGATTTCTCTTGCTCTTAGAAGTAGTTGGGGTCCCCTATTAATATAGTTTTACCGTCTATTTCCTCCTGTAATTCATTTAAGTTTTCCTATAAGTATTTGAATTCCATGCCATCTGGTGTATATATATTTAGTTCTGATATTATTTCACTGTCTATGGTTCCCTTAAGCAAGATGTAGTTTCCCTAATTATCTCTTTTAATTAGGTCTGTTTTTGCTTTTGCTTTGAGGTCATGATTGCTACCTTTGTCTTTCTCACTTCAGTCAATGCATAATAAATTCTGCTCCAGCCCCTTATTTTAACTCTATGTGTCTATTTAAAGTGTGTTTCTTACAAACAACACATTGTTGGATTTTAGATTCCAATCCCTTCTGGTATCCACTTCTATTTTATGGGTGAGTTCATCCCATTTACATTCACAATTATGATTACTAACTGTGCATCTCCCTCCATCCTATTTCCCCCCCCTCCTCTAAAATCTGTTTTTATTCTGACCCCTCCTTTCTTGCTTTCTTTTGTCTTACTTTCCTTTTATTACCCCCCTTTCTGTTTTCTTTCATCTACCTGTCCTTTTATCATCCCCCACCTTTAATTTTTCTCCTTCTCCTGCTACTTCCCTATTAGGTAAAAGAGATTTCTATTGCCAAATGATTATGTGTGTGTGTATATGTATATATATTTTATTTCCCCTTTTCAACCAACTTAGATGTGAGTGAAGTTCATATTGTTTCACCTCTACTATAAAAACTTTTCCTTGTAAGAAATTAAAGATATCTATAAGCATATGAAAAAATGCTCTAAATCACTATTGATTAGAGAATTGCAAATCAAAACAATTCTGAGGCACCACATCTCACCAGTCCGATTGGCTAACATGACAAAACAGGAAAATGATAAATGCTGGTGAGGATGTGGAAAAATTGGAACACTAATACATTGTTGGTGGAGTTGTAAACTGATCCAACCATTCTGGAGAGCAATTTGGAACTATGCCCAAGAGGCTATAAAAATGTCCATACCCTCTGACACAGCTTCTAGGGTTATAATCCCAAAGAGATCATTCAAGTGGGAGGAGGACCCATATGTATAAAAAATTTTATAGCAGTTTTTTTTGGGGGAATGGCAAAGAATTGGAAATCAAGGTGTGCCCATCAATTGAGGAATGGCTAAACAAGTTGTAATATATGAATGTAATGGAATACTATCACACTACAAGTAATGAGGAGCAGACAGACTTCATAATAACCTGGAGAGACTTATATAAACTGATGCTGAGTGAGGAAAGCAGAACCAGGAGAACTTTGTGCACAATTACAGATGCATCACATATGTGATGACTAACTTTGATAGACTGGACTCCTCTCAGTAATGCGAGGTTATAAGACAATTCCAAAAGACTCATAATGGAAAGCGATATCCACATCCAGAGAAAAGAACTACAGAGTCTGGATGCAAATTGAAGCAAACTACTCGCTCTCTCTCTTTTGTGTTTTGTTTTGTTTCGTTCCTTCTCTCTGGTTATACACTCCATTGGTTATAACTCTTCTTTACAACTTGACTAATGTTTAATGCAAAGGTATTTGTAGAACCTATATCAGATAGCATGTTGCCATGGGAGGGAAGGGGAGAAGGGAGGGGGAGAAAATTTGGAACTCAAGGTATTGTGGAACAGAATGTTGTAAACTAAAAGGAAATAAATAATTTTTTTAAATTTTATTTTAGTTTGCATCATTCATTTCCACAAGAAATAAATAATTTTTTAAAAATCTCTTCCTTGTGTGCCTCTTTTGTGTGTGATAATTTTCCCCATTCTTCCTCTACTTTCTTCCTTCTCCCAGGGCATCCATCTTGCTTGCCTATCCATTTTTTTACATCATTCCAACTTAATAGACTCACTCCCACACTCTGTATGTAGAATCCTAACTGCCCTAATAATGATGAAGTTCTTAGGAGTTACAAGTATCATCTTCTCATGTGGGAATATAAACAGTTTAACCTTATTGAGTCTCTTAGAATTTCTCTTTCATGTTTAACTTTTTATGCTTCTCTTGAGTCTTGTATTTGAAAGTCTAATTTTTTATTCAGCTTTGATCTTTTCATCAAGAATGCTCAAAAGTCCTCTATTTCATTAAATATCAATTTTCTGCCTTGAAGGATTATACTGTTTTTTTCTAGGAAGGTTATTCTTGGTCATAATCCCAACTCTTTTGTCTTCCAGGATATCATATTCCAAGTCTTCCACTCCTTTAATGTGGCAGCTGATAAATCTTGTGTGATCTTGACTGTGGCTCCACGATATTTGAATGATTTTTTTGTGGCTGCTTGAGGTCTTTTCTCTTTGACTTGTGAACTCTGGAATTTGGCTATAATATTCCTGATAATTTTCATTTTGGAATATTTTTCAGGTGGTAATCAGTAGATTCTTTCAATTTCATTTTCCCTCTCTGGTCCTAGGATATCAGAGCAGTTTTCCTAACAATTTATTGAAATATACTGACTAGGCTTTTCATTGCTCATGGTTGTCAGGTAATCCAATAATTCTTAAGTTGTCTCTTCTTCATCTATTTTCCAGTGAGATATTTCACATTTTCTTCTAGTTTTTTTCAGTCTTTTGATTTTCTTTTATTGTTTCTTGATATCTCATGGAGTCATTAACTTCCACTTACCCAATTCTAATGTTTAAGGAATTATTTTCTCGGCTGAGCTTTTTTTTTTTAACCTCTTTTTCATTTGTCCAATTCTGTTTTTTTCTTGTGTTATTTTCTTCAGTAGTTTTTATGCTTCTTTTACCAAGTTGTTAATTGGGTTTTTATCAATTTATTCCTTTGCTTTCATTATTTTAACCTAATTTTCCCCCTATCACTCTTATTTGAGTGATAACTTTTTTTTTTAGCTCTTCCAGGAATTCTTGTTGAGTTTATGTCCAATTCACATTTTTCTTTGAGGTTTTGCTTGTAGCTTATTTTGCCTTCATTGTCTTCTGAGTTTGTGTCTTGATGTTCCCTTTCACCATAGCAGATTTTTTGTGGTTAGGTTCTTTTGTTGTTACCGTGTTTGCTCATTTTCCCATCCTATTTCTTGATTTGAAACTTTATGTTAATGTTGGTTCTGTTCCCAGTGTGGTCACAGAGGGGATCTGTCTCAAGCTTTCAGGCTTTTGTGCACTTCTATTTTCAGAGGCAGGTCTGGGAGTTTTAGAGGTTTTTGGTGCTTCCAAGATGATGTGACCATCTCCAGTGTGATAACTCCCAAAGCTGCTGCTATTTCTGTTGCCACCACCTAGTCCCACCCACCACTGGTATTTCATTCATGTGGGGTCCTGAAAAGCCTCCTCCCCCATTCATAGATCTCTCTTTCTGACCTCCTATGTTGTCTTGGGCTGGAAGAATGTCTCATTCTGGCCTTTTGTTGCCTCTGCCACTCCAGAATTCAATTTGATATATTTTAACATTATTTTGAGGGGAATGTTGAGAGAGCTCAGCTGAGCACTTTCTCTACTCTGCCATCTTAGTTCTACACTTAAAATCACTTCTTGTGTCTCTTTTAAAGTGATATTACCATGAATGATGCTAATACAGGTTAACTTATAAATTGGAGGGGGAAGCATTTCTAAACACCCTACCTGATACAATGTGCTCCTTAATAATTATCAAGAAGAAAAACATTATTGGATACATGTACTTTTCACTTTTTTAAATGATGTTCACTCATGAAAATCAACCTAGTCACCCACTGTAAGAGAGTTGCTTTTGTGAATTTGGGGTACTTATATTTACTGTTGGGATATATTTAGAGTTATCAGTTATAAAAAGAAAGAACTGCTCAATTCAACTAAAGGTTGTGGGATGTTTCATAAATGCCCTCCCTCCACCAAAAAAGAAACACTCAACAAAAAGCCAACTCTGATCACTGAGTTTTCCAATCTAGAAGAATCATTATTCTCAAAGGATAGAGAAAATTCTATTTATTTGATTTAATTTGATTTTTTAACTACACCTTCTTGCCATGCAATCTTGGCTCATTAGAAAAGGAATTGTCATCAAAAATGTACTTTAAAAATGTGAAAATAATTAAAAAGAAGACATTTTTTATAGTTGTCTTTAGCCAGACTACTTCTAGAAGGCTCATTTCAAAAATATGGATATCCCATTACAGATAAATGTTTTCTTTCTTTCTCTTTTTTCTCTTTCTCCCTCCTCCCTCCTCTTCCTTCCTTCCTTCCTTCCTTCCTTCCTTTCTTTCTTTTTCCTACATTAATTCTTTGGACTGAAGCCAGTTTAACAAAGAAGGAAATTAGAAAATTTTGTAAAATAATGTATATTTTCATTAAATGAAAAATTAAAGCAAAGAAAGAAGCTATAATTTATGGCTTTAGGCTGCTAAAAATACAATAAAATAAAAACTGTACATAATTGAAAAAAGATTCATTTTCTTCTACTCCAGTTGGGTTAATAAATTTTAAAATGCATACTATCTTGAATGTCTATGGCTTTTTTAGCCTTTTAAACAAAACAAGAAAAGCCACACATCCCAAAATAAACTATAAAAATAGATCATTATTGATTTAGTGCATTTCTGTTACACTTTCCTTAAGGAATGTGAAACAAACAAAAGAAACCTAATAACATCCTTTTAAAATATTTGAATCGTACTTTTCATTTCCTAGAACACAAAAATTATTCCATAGACTGCCATGTGAGTTTAATTAGTATTAAGTTTTAGCTGTCTGTCCCCAAACTGCACTTTTAAAATGTACTTTTTCTTATAGAACCTTAGCAAATGTGCATTCAATCTGCATGTTTGAGTATCCGCAGACAAGTAATAAAGAAACCAGCTCCATTAGCATAATCAATATACAATTTGCAGAGCTACCCAGATAGAACAGAAAGCAAACGTGTATGCCATTATTTTAGTAAATACAAATTTATAGTATTTTCTGAAAGTATTTCCCACCTATCTACTTCACTTTTATCCATCATAGCCTGTTTATGTAGGGGGGAGGGGGAAGAAGGGGGGAGAATGATGTATATTATATTACCCAAATCTTTAAAAGTGCTCAGTTCAATTAGTCACATACTTGACAGTGAGGATCATTGTTTATTAAAGATAACAATCTAATCCCCTTCATATGCTTATACACACACGCACAAATGCAAATTTTTTGTAATATGGAACCAGCATCTAAACCTTTGACAATATTTGGGAAAGAAGAGTAGATCTCATCCCACTTCCTTTAAACAAATGAGAAAGCTAACATTCCTAACACTTCAATTGGACACTATTGGAAAAAAGCCACCTCCATTAATCTAAGTGATCAAAACTCAAAACTAGAGAAACAATTTATTTTGCTCTCTCCTTCCTTCTCCCATTTTACCCACTGCTTTCTCTCTGTCTCCCCCATCTGTCTCTGCCTCTGTTTTCATACACACACACACATATACACACACGTGTATGATTGTATGTGTGTTTGCATGTATAACTACAGAGAAATACTACTAAACCACCTTTCTAGAGAATGTGGTTTTTAATTGTTTTTACCATGGAATTAGCTGTAATAGGTTGTTCTGAGTCGTCTACACCACACACGTCAATAGTGTGCCCCCAGGTCCTCAGCATTTGTCCCCAGAGTCATCATATATATGTATGCTTCTTAACAATACTGAATCTTTTTTTTCCTAAAACAGCTTCTTTTTCTTTTATCTTACATTCCACCTCATCCATGACGTCAGTTCAGACGCGTTCCTTTCCTAAGTACCTAGGCAGAAGTGAATTTTGCTTTGTTTTGTTGCTGTACCATTTTTCAAAATCTCAAATTATACATACTACTATGCAACCCAAACCAAATTCAAGTAAATGACTTTCCCAACGCTATAGCCTGGAACATTCTACCCTGGCTCCTAAATCTAGTCAGTCAACAAAATCAAGAAGAGGAAATAACACAGAGAATAACTTGGGAGTTCAATGAACAGTCACAGCAAAAGTACTGGCAGGCACACAGTTAGAAAAATAATGTAAGAACATATATCATGTGATTGAGGTTACCAATAGTTATTAGTTATTGATAACCAAGTTTATCAATAGTAGATTGTTCTTCCAAAGATGCAGAACCCATCCCAGAACAACACTGCTGCTGATTAAAGCACTTTTGAATACTGAAACATTGTTCAATCATATTTTTCTCAAAGTCAGAAGGATGAGTTGGAAGTCTTTGAGGAGTTGAGTAACTTTGGTTACAAGAAGGCTCAGCCTAATTGCACAGCAGAACAGGGTGCCACTTTATTCATATAAATTTGGAGCTAGAAGAAATGTAGTCCAGCCATTTTTGTTTTGGAATTGCAACTTTCTTTCCAGAAAACTCTTTTCAGAATTTCCCTCACATTGAAGAAAATGAGTTGTGGAAATCCTAGGAAAAAAACATGCTTGTCATTCTTTTGTGGCTTTCTGTAAAAGGGTCCAGGGTGGAATAGGATACCATATTTCCTTCCTTCTTCCCTTCGCTCAGGTGCAGGGCAATTAGAAAATAGCCCAAGACTAAGCACAACCCAGGGAGCTTTGCAAGGTATGGGATAGACTAGTTGGCCACTGAGGTCCCTTTTATCTCTAAAACTCTGTGATTCTGTAGACAGGAAGGCTAGGAGAGAATACTTCCCCAGCTTGGGACCCTTTTAGGTTCTTGTCTATGTGTAATTATGTGCTTTGGGAACAAGTGACTAAAGATCCCAGACATTTCAGACTACAGAGGAAAGATTGGGCTTCATGTAACAGAAAGTTGATTTTCTATATTTGATAAGAAATGTAGAAGAAAGGCCTTTTTCCCTCTCTGTATAGCCTATCAAGTCAGCCATTTTTTAAGTTTCTACTAGGTGTCAGGCAATACACTTGGAAATAGAGATTCTCAAAAAGAAAGAATCCCCTGACCACAAGGAGCTTACATTCAGTCAGAGAAGACAACACATACACATATAAGTATAAATCAAATAAATATTCAAGGTAATTTTGAGGATGGGAACACTAACACATGAGGAGAAAGGTCTCATAAGGGAAGAAGCATTTCAGCTGAGCTTTGAAGTAAACTAGGGTTTCTACAAAGTGGGGGTGAAGAGGATAATAGACATGTGGGACAGCCTATGCAAAGGCATGGAGCCAAGAAACCTATTAATCAACAAGTATTTATTAAATACCTGATATGTTCCAGCCTCTATGCTAAAGTACAATGATATAATCTCTGTTTGTAATGCACTTACATTCAATTAGAGAAATAATAAGTAAATGTAACAAATTTACAAATAAGGGAGGAAATAATTAAATACAACATATTTACATATATAACAACATAACTATAAAGTTAATAAACAGGGGAAAAGTAGTTAATTACCCGTGGTTTGTGAGAGTGATATTAGAAGAGGAATTAGGAATGGGTTCGTGCAAAAGATGGTGCTTGAGTTGCATATTAAAGGAAGAAAGGAACTCTGAGTTGGAGGTAAGGAGAAAGTTCATTCTAGGCATAGGATTCTATCTGTTAACTAAAAAATACAAATTGTAATTAATCTTAAAGTTGAATTTCCTTTGTTACTCTCACACTCATTAGTACTTTCTGTGCTATAAAAGTGGTATCAGAGAGTCCTATGATATTCCTTTTCCAAACTCCTTTTTAAAATTAATGATACTGTCATTTCATTCAATGTAAAAGTTGAATTGAGAGTCAAGGGAACCAATCTAAAACTAGAAATCTGAATTGCATTTGATTAACTATATAGTCTAAAACAGTGGTTCTCAACCTGTGGGTTGCGACTCCTTTGGGGGTCAAACGACCCTTTCACAGGGGTCACAGGGGTCTCCTAAAACCAACAGAAAACACACATTTCCTATGGTCTTAGGAACCGAGACATTGCTCCTCTATCCATCTCTAGGCAGGTCTGCCCACATGCAGATATGCCCACATACGAGTATTAAAGGGTCGTGGCATTAGGAAGGTTGAGAACCACTGGTCTAAAACCTTGAAAACACAATTGTTTGATAGATGTTAAGTTATTTAAACTTAAGGATTAAAAGTGTTTATAAATGTGTATATGTATGTATGTGTGTATGTGTATGTCTGTTTGGAGAGGGGGACTGAAATGAAGCAGTTTGACTGAAAGACTGAACTATGCAACATTCAAGCTGGGAGTGGTCACTTGATAAGTCCATGAACAAAAGAGAAATTAAGATCAATGAATCCTTTAATGGGCTAGGATAAAGAGCAAAGTAACTTAAGTAAAAAGACCCCATAAGACTTATAGAAATCAACGATATTCAGCAAATTAATGAAAGGAAGATTTCAAACGATTTCCAACATATAATAAAATGTATGAAAGCAAAGTAAAGATGAACCAAGGGTCAGATTCATAGCTAACAACCAATCAGTATGCAGCAGCATTCCCTATCTTTCCCTTTCAACCTTTGCTGTACAACTGTGTTCTGATGTAGAACACTAAGGAAATTTACTTTCAGTACAATATTACTGATAAATCAGTGTACACATTTACTCCTACCATCCTAATTCTTTATTAAAAACAAAATCTTTTGCTTATTTTATATTTAAACCCAGTAACAACTATAAATTAAAGCATGGTTATATATGATTTTTTGACTCTTATCTCTCTCCAATGAACAACTATTTAATTCAATTCAATAAGCATTTCTTAAGCCCCTATCGTGTTCCAGGTATTGCACTGGCTGGTGGAGATATAAAGATGCTGACAAAATAGCACTTGCCTTCCAGGAGCTTATATTCTACTGGGAGGAAGCAATATGTACACATAGAACTAAATATGGGACATATCTATTTATATACATATTTGTGTGTATATATGTATATGTGTGTGTATGTGCATGTGTATATGTGTGTATATGTGTATGTGTGTGAATATCTCTAGTTATTCCATAAGCATCTCAAAATGAATAAATCGCAAACAGAACTCACTATTTTTTTTCATAATTTCACTGCTTCTAACTTTTCTATTTCTTTCAAAGTACCATCATATTTCCGTTCATCCAAGTTTG
>JAQQSV010015777.1:0-11992 GCA_028646515.1 Pseudochirops corinnae | reverse complement strand
CCAAGAATCACCTACCCAGCAAAATTGAGTATAATGTTCCCAGGGAAAATATGGTCATTTTCAAGCATTCTTGATGAAAAAAACCAGAGCTGAACAGAAAATTTGACTTTCAAATACAAGAAACAAGAGAAGCATGAAAAGGTAAACAGGAAAAAGAAATCAGAAGGAACTTATTAAAGTTGGACTATTTACATTCCTACATGGACAAACAATAATTGTAACTTACGAGACTTTTCTCAATATGAGGATAGTTGAACGGAATATATAAGTGTGTATATATATATATATATATATATATATATGTGTGTGTGTGTGTGTGTGTGTGGATGTATGTATATTTATATGTATACATACATGTATATGTATGTATAGGAGGGTGTGTGTCTCTATAAATATATATCTGAGTGTGTGCATATGTGTATACATGTATACATAAACAGAGGGCACAGGATGAGTTGAATATGAAGGGATGATATCTAAAAATAAAATTAAGAGGTGAGAGAGGAATATTTTGGGACAAGGAGAAAGGGAGAGATAGATTAGGGCAAATTATCTCATATAAAAGAGGCAAGAGAACACTTTTACAATGGAGGGGAAGAGCAGAAAGGTGAAAGGGAATGGGTCAACCTTACGCTCATTGAATTTGGCTTAAGGAGGAAATAACATACACATTAAATTGGGTATCTTACCCCACAGGAAAGTAGGGGGGAAGGGGATAAGAGGAGGGATGATAGAAGGGAGAGCTGATTGGGGGAGAGGGTAGTTAGAAGCAAACACTTTTGAAAAGGGGCAGGGTCAACATAGAAAATAGAATAACTGGGGGTGGGGCAGGATAGGATAAAGGGAAATACAGTTAAATCTTTCACAATATAACTACCATGGAAATGTTTTGCATAACTATACAGGTATAACCTATGTTGAATTGCTTGTCTTCCCAGTGGAGGTGGGTGAGGAGGGAAGAAGGGAAAGACTCTGGAACTCAAAGTTTCAAAAACAAATGTTAAAAAAAAATTGTTTTTTACATGCAACTGGGAAATAAGATATACAGGCACTGGGGTATAAGAAATCTATCTTGTCCTACTGGAAAGTTAGGGGGGAGACAGGGGAGGATATGAGAGAACAGATTAGGGGAGAGGGTAATTAGTAGGCTCACTATTTTGGGGTGGGGGTAGGGGAAAGACAGGAAGAAAAATTTGTAACTCAAAATCTTGTGGAAATGAATGTTGAAAACTAAAAATTAATAAATAAATTGGAAAAAAAAAGGTTTCCAAAGGCCTTCCTTGCCCTGTAGCCCAACCAGGAGCCATATTTATAAGTCTACATAATTCCTAGACTTGGTTTGCCACCATCAGCATAAGACATGAGTCAATTCTCCTTTCCTTCAACGTCCTAGGAGTTAACTTCCCTCTACTGATAGCGAGTAAGTCACTGATTATTCTTATTTGTCATTATCAATACCACTATTTCTCAGTATTACAACAAATTATTGAGGAGAATGCAGATGAAATATACTTTAAAATAAGGTAAATGTTATCATTCGTTAGGTGCATTCTTTTATTCGGCCCTTCCCCAGTTTCAGTACCTAGAATACTTTATGTCGTTTCTTTCTCCAATAGGCTTAGCTTAAATCCTTATGTTTTGCAAATTTTGTTCCATTGGGCTTGAAATATGTAGACATTCTTTTCTCTAACTTTTTTTCTCTTATGTTATTGAACCCAACCCGTTTTGCTTTTCTGTCATCAAAAAGGTATAACCCATGAATATCTTGATTGCCACTTGTAATGTCTCCCTCATGTCTCATTCAGTTCTCCTTATTTGATGAAAGTAATCTGGCAGAAATTAGGCTTAGACCAAGCAACACCTTACACCATATTCCATAATACATTCTGCATGGAAACATGATCTTAATATTAAAGATTATACTATAAAAAAAATTAGAAGAGAAACAGATCGTATGCTTCTTACAGTTATGGTAGGAGATATGTTCTTAACCAAACAAGAGACAGAGACAATTACAAAAGATAAAACCATATAAAAGAATGTTCTGCATCTCTAATAATAAGAGAAATGTAAAATAAAAACCTGGAGATTTCACTTCACATCCTGAAAATTGTTAAAATGAGAAATAATGGCAATAATCAATGTCAGAGGGACTGTGGAATGAGAGGCACGTGAATACATTGTTGGTGGAGCTATGAAACCGTATAATCATTTCAGAGATCAATTTGAAATTATACAAATTTCTGCACCTTTTGAACCAGAGACTCCATTACTGGGTTTATATCCCAAAGAAGCCATCAATAAGAAGGAAGTTCCCCTATCTCCAAAATACTTATAACAGCACTTCTTGTGATAGCTAAGAATTGGAAGCAAAGTGGGTGCCCATCAATTGGGGAGTAGCTAAACAAATTGTGGCAAATGAATGTAAGGGAATATTACCGTGCTGGGAGAAAGGATATGTGTGATGAATGCAGAAAAGCATGGAAAGATCTATATGCATTGATGGTATAAGAGGGAAGGAAGCAGAGCCAAACAAACAGTATACTCAGTAACTACAACAATGTAAATGGAAAGAATGGCTGCACGTGAAAAAAAATCAAAAGTGAATGTAACAAAATCATAAAAATCAAGCAGAATTCAAATGAAGAGATATGAGGGACTACATATTGCCACGGTTTGGGACTTTTCCAATGTGTTGATCAGTTGTGCAGATTTTTTTTTCCTCTCTAAAAATACTATTTATTATAACGGCTGGCTGCCTAGTATGGAAGGATGGAAAAGGATACTGGGGACAACTGTGATGATATAAGTAACAGAAGACAGCGACAGAAACTAATCTTAAAAAAATAAAAAACTAGACCTCTCCACTTCGAGTCATCAAGAAGAGAGACCCCCCCAGAAACTTTTCTGAGAAAAGACCCCACCAGGTATTCCAGACCACCAGCTCGGCTCCAATTTCCACCTTAGACCTATAGGTTCCACTTTAAAGATTCTTTTTCTTGAGGGAGTTAATATTACAACAGAAGGTAGGATGTCAGTCATGTAAATGGTAGGAAAAAGTAAGTCCTTGTAACCTCAGAGACATGGAGTCATTTGTTAATTGCAAATGGTATCTTTCCAATACTGAGTGACCTCCTATCATTCCTTTTTAAATCTCATGATCTCACTACTTTATATATATGACCATGTAGTTTTATCATTGATGTTTGTCTTGAAGAGATTTATGAGTGGCATGTTGTATGCACTGGTATTGCTAGTAGCACTGAATGAAGAGAAAGAGAGCACTTAGGTGGCATGGCGGGTAGAGTACTGGACTTGGAGTCAGAAAGACCTGAGTTCAAATACTACCTTAAGATCTCTGTGTCCCTGGGCAAGTTGCTTAACTTCTCCCATCCTCAGTTTCCTCATCTGTAAAATGGGGATACTAATAGAAACAAATACACCCCAAAGTTGTTGGGAGGATGCAATGAGATAATGTTTATAAAGTGCTTTGCAAATCTTAAAGAGCTATGTAAATGCTAGTTTATGTTGTTAGGAGATAAAAGTGTTTAAGTCACTCAGTGGACACAAAAGAAAGTCTTCAAAATTGTAATACTGTGTTTTGTGTCACAACTGAAAGACAATCCCAATACCTTGTATTATTCTTGCTAACATTATACCACTCTACACCACTCTAAAGGGTAAGCAATGAATTGTACTATGCAATTTCTTAAGACTACAAATTTGGTTTTTGTTTGTGATCATTTGAACCAGGTAAAAATGTTCTTGCTGACAAATCTGCAGTCCATCGGCTCATGGAGAAATGCCCACAGGGTATGCTGCATGATTTCTCCAGAGTGTTAAACTATTCCCAGGTAGATGTAAACTGCAAGAAGATTAGGTTGGAGGCCATGAAGAAAATGGCAAGACCACTCTGAATGATTTATTCCCTTCTTCTCTTTCTTCTTGCCTCTGAATGGGACACTTCCCATCTCTTGAATGATGTGGGTTTGTGAGTTATAAACTGGCTGTTCCAAATTATTTTCTGACATTTGGGTAGGATCAAAACAGAGCTGAGAAAATGTTATTTCAATTTCGATCTTTCTAAGAGGCCTGGAATTTTCAGACCCAGACCTAATGGAAGTTTATACTGTCATAACAATATCTCTCTTCCCCCTTTACAGTAATTCTCTCTGACTTGTGAATGTTTCAGTGTCATTATGCATCCATGAATTGTCAATAATGGGGACAGAGGGTTAGAGTTCTTCCTATAAGATCAGTTGTTTTTCCCAGTTATATGTATCAAAGTTTAAATGATGCTCACATGCTCATAGATGTCCAGGTTGGGTGTAAATTCCAATAAAGGGAAACATCAGATAAGGCTCAATCTGTGGACTGGCTTAAAGAATCCTAGGACCTTTATAGCTTTGCCCCATGCTCTTCTCAAAAACTCATACTTTACTCATTCATGCATTATGAATGAAAAGGAGATAATTATATTGAAACGGAAGACATTAGTTATTTTTTAAAAACTAGCATTCATGAGCTATGATCAGCCTTTTCATTTCAAGTCTCAAGCTGCCTTCTTCTCTGGGACCGTGTGATCAGCTAAACTCAGGAGTCTGGGTCTTCATAAAGGACCACCACTAAAAATCTCATTTGGCCCCTACTAAAAAGCACCCTATTCAAAGACACGAAACATCCAAATCCATGTAAGCAATATTAAAAAACAAAAAAGACAAGGCAGCTGGGTGGCGCAGTGAATAGAGCACTGGCCCTGGAGTCAGGAGGACCTGAGTTCAAATTTGACCTCAGACACTTAACACAAAACTAGCCGTGTGACCTTGGGTTAGTCACTTAACCCCAATTGCCCTACCTTCTCCCCTCCAAAAAGTAAAAAGACCCAAACAAACAAACAAAAAGTTCCACCCCCAGCTCTTCAAAATTGACTAATGTACCTTATAGGACCTAGGACACTAGTCATTGATCAAACCAGGGGTGATAGCACTTTTCAAAGATTTCAACCCTATCCTCTGTAATTTGACCTCTTTGTTATAGCTCTAAAATAAGGAATTATGTTTTCCTTTACAGGATAGAAGAAATCTGAGTAAAATTTTCACAGTACTTTGCTGAGTGTAAGAGTCTAAGGCCATAGCAGAAATTTTCCCTGAAACTATTCACAGAATTGGGTGACAGAAAACCAATTTTCAGTTATTTGTGAAAAAAGTACATTCTTAAAAATGCAGGATAATATAAAATAGACACAAATAATATTTATGAGGCTGTTCATGTGAAGTATTCCTCTATTTCACTCTTCAGTAGAAGGAAACAGAGCACATATTACATAATACATATTGTATGGCTAGTTCCTAATTAGTGTGAACAATGAATTTCCCCCCTCCAAAACTAGTATTAAGTATTAAAGTGCTAACGATAGAGATGAACCTTAAAAGTGTGTCATATGCACATTTCCCACCTCTTCCCACCCCCAGAGCTGATTGTGAGACATTTACCTACATATCTTTGCAATTAATCAATGTTGGCAGGGTTTTGGAAAGGCAAGTCCACTGATCATTGTTGGTAGAACTGTGAATTGGTCCAATCATTCTGGAAAGCACTGGAATAATATTTTTTTAAAAATGACTCAGGGGCAGCCAAGTGGCACAGTGGATAGCGCATGGGCCCTGGAGTCAGGAGGACTTGAGTTCAAATCCAGCCTCAGATACTTGATCACACATACTAGCTATGTGACCTTGGGCCCTATGTATAAACATATTATATTATATATACAAAATATATTATATATAAACATATTGTGTATTAAAATATTATCATTTATTTATGTAACCCTAGCCACTATAGATTCAGCATTCACCGATGGCCTGAAGAGTATCATGCATTCAGATGCTCTGTCCCAAAGACATTTTGACACTGAATGTAAATGCTATTTTCCTCCAGAACAGCTATTTCTCTGCAACTATTAAGAGTAGTAAACATGAGTTTAGGTTTTTCTCTCTGTAGATCTATAAGGATCATCCTGATGAATGTTCTCACCAAGAATTCCCTTATTTCCTCTTGAATAGAACACCATAACTTCCTGTTTCCTGAATGAGTCACCTGAGTGACTCCATTGTAGCAGATATTTGACCTACATCAGGAAGAACCTTGCAGTCCAGAAGAGCTCCCTTCTGATCCTCCTTTTGATCAGTACTCGGTCTGTGACCAGAAAGAAGTCCCTCAATTGCTTGGTGCTCTGAGCAGCTCTCCAAGACTATAAATGACAAAAGAGTTGACAATTCATGTCAGTGGAGCAGTCATCCACATGGAGAGCTCCCTCACACTCAAGAAATTACAGGACTGGCACACAGAAAAACCAAACTAGTGGTACCTACTCCATAAATGTTGTAAGACTCAAATGAAATAATGCTTATAAAGTACTTGTAGCATTAAAGCACTACAAAAATGTCCATTTAACGTAGTGTGGTTGCTAATGTGTATGAAAATATCTTCCAATTCCTTCGCTGATCATTAGTCAAAGGATAACATGCATGTTTCTCCTGCTTTCAGGAAAACCATTATAATAAAATTTAAAATCAGTTAAAGAATACTTCATATTGTAAGGCAATTCTTTATTTTATAAGACAATTCACAGTACAACAATTTCTTAATTAAATTTTTTTTCAATTAACCTGCATTTAATTTTTTCTCCTTTTCATCCTTCCACCCCATTAGAAAGAAAAAAGAAAAGCAAAAGAGCAAAAAATATGTGTAGTGAAACCAGACAAATTTCCATGTTGACCATGTCCATAAATAAACATCTCCGTCTGCACTGAGTCCCATCAATCCCTCTGTCAGGAGGGAAGTAACATGTTTCATCATCGGTTTTGGAATCATGGTTGGTCTTTGTTCTTTCAAAATATGGTTGGTCTTTGTTCTTTCAAAATTGTTTGTTGTATGAGTAATATGGAAAGGTTTGCATGACTGCACATGTATAACCTATATCAAATCACTTGGCTTCTCAATGAGGGGGTAGAAGAGGGAAGGAAGGAAAGAATTTGGAACTCAAAATTTTTTTTAAATGAATGTTAAAAATTGTTTTTACATGTAATTGGGCAAGTATAAAATATTAAAAAGTCACAAAGTTTGTTTATTGTCACAATATTGATGTTAAAGCATAAATGGTTCTGCTTTCTTTGCATCAGCTCACACAAGTCTTCCCAGGTTTCTCTGAAATAATCCCCTTTATCATTTCTTATAACACAATAGTATTCTATTACATTAAATTGAGTTTCCTTGATATATTTAAATATTTTAGAGATGCCTAAGGGAAGATAAGGTAATAGGTAAAGAGTGATGAGTCGATGGCAACTAGATCAATCAGGGATGAAGATTCATTGTTCTGAAATTAAAATGTAAGACAACAGGAAGAGGCTTTTGATTTAGAAAAATTTAATTCATACATCCCCACCTCTGTCACTATGTAACCTGGGTAACTTGTCTTGGACTCCCTTTCTCTTCTGAAGAATAAGGGCATTCTAGCTCTTTAACTGTTTTAAAATTCAGCTCAAATTTGTAGGATGAGGTACTGGTGCCTCAACTAACTGAAAAGATTAATTTCAGCAAAAATTGATAATAAATCAAATTTCTATTTAATAAATTTATATTTGCATTATTTTTTATTTTAAATTGATAATACTTTCTATTGGTAGTGAGAAGAATTGGCTAATGAATAAAATAAAATCTAACTTGAAGATGCAACAGAGTTTTTTAAGTTACCACATATCAAATATATATGATTATACATTTAAAGGAAACACTATGATTTTTTGAAAAATATTACCAATCATGATGCTCCACTTCATTTAAAAGCTAATCTGCACTCAGAGAAAATTACAAAATGAGTATAGAAGCAAAAATACACCATCAGAGTGCCTGAAATTATACTATGATTATCTGCTTTACTCTGCTTCCTATAATTGCCTCTATAAAGGTAGCAATTTCTAAATACCTAACAATCTGACTAAATTTTTCAAAAAGCCTCAATGACTCTAAAAGTTTCAATAGTTTCTCTATCCAAGATAATTTTTTTAGGTTTCAGTTTGGTTGTCTGGGGTGTTTTTGTGCCTTTTCCTACAGCTTTAGTTGGCTTACCTTTTCACCCTAATTGAGTTCGCATTCAAATGAGGGAGGCAAAGAAAAATAACAAGATATACTCAGTGTGGAAGGAACACAGTCTGAGAGGGGAAGACACTAGCAGCTAGAGGGACAGGAAAATGCCTCCTGGAGAAGATGGAATTTGAGCTGAGCCTTATAAAAGGAGTTTGACAGTTTTAAATTAATTTTTGAGGATACTTTGTATAGTATTGGTATTTATTGTTCTTTAAAAGTTTCATAAAATTCTCCTGTAAATTCATCAGAAGCAGAAATTTTGTAGTCTCTCCCTTTGTCATCACTTGCTTTCCCATTTTTCATGGAATCTCCTCTCTGGGTCTAAGCTTTCCTGTTCTCGATATTGGTTGCTCCTAGAAACTCTGATTTCCCTTCTCCTGAAGCATGATATTGTCCATAGAGGACAACTTCTCTCAGAGCAAGCAAGCACCAAATCCCTGTAGATCATAACTATTTTAAGATCCCAATCTCCCCTTATAGAATATATTTCTCCTCTCTTAGAGGTCTCCTTTAGTGGGATCTCCTCCCACCACTGAGTTGAAATCTCTCCCTCTTGTTTTCCCTTCTTCAATACCTCCCTTGACCAACTCATCCATTCTACTATAGGCCTTTTCCTTCTGAGAGATTGCAGGAATTATTTTTCTTCATTGTTTACCATTGACTTCATTAGGTTATTATACACATTGATCTCTAGCTTCTACTTCCCCTCTACCTTTTTATGTACCCATCAATTCTGCACTTTTGTCTCACAAAATACATTGACTCACTTGGTGTGGGGGAATAGAGAAGGAAGGAGGGTTAATCTCTAGTATTTTAGAGCTATTCTTATACCATCACTTCTATTTCTTTTAGTTTTGCTTTCATTTTTATCTTCTTATGTATCTTCAATGAGAAATCTCTTAATGATCCGGCTATTTTTCTTTAACTCTGTAATTGTCCTTTTCTGGTTCTCCTCCTTTTAATAGTCTCTAGAAATGGGATGATTTGTTTTGTCACTAGTGCTTTCCTTCATAGTTATATTTATTTACCTTTCTTATGTTTCTGTTCTTTGTAGTGTTTGCAAATCTAATATTGTGCTCATATCCATTTGGGTTGGTGTTTTGGTTTGGTTTGGTTTTCTTTTGTATTTTAAGAATGTTTCAAAAGCCTCTCTTCTACTAAACAATCTTCTTTTTTCATTGATGATTAGATCTAATGCAGGCTGTCATTTGGGGTTGTGTCTTCAGCTCCTTTGTTTTTCAGAATATATTATTCTGTTTGTGGTTTCAGGAGGGCAGAGACTAGTCTTGTGTTTTATCTGAATACATTTGAAGGTCTTTCCATTGGTTGCTTAAAGAATTTTTCTTTATTGGAATTGTGAAATTTAACCATTATCTTTCTGGGACCTCTCAGCATACGGTTTTTTCCTGGCGGTGATTTCTGGATTCACTCAATTTGTGCTGACAGTTTTTTGGTATTATTTCTTGCATTACCTTGGGGTGTTTTTTGGCATTTTTTTTTTTTTACATTTTTCATTCTTCTGGGAGGGCTATGATTCTTACATTGTCTCTTATGCATTTTGATTTTGAGTTTAACGTATTTTGCTTTTAGAGCAATCATGTGTTCTTTCAACATTACTACTTTTTGCTTCTCTTCTTCCAGACTGTCCTTAATTTTAGTACCCTTGTATTCCCATTCTATCTCCTTTGAAGAGATTCACTACCTTGGATTCAAGTTTTGTTTAAGTATGCTAATTGTCTCTGCTGTTCAGGTGATAAATTGTGTCATTTGTTGTCTTTTAACTTCTTCCTTCGAGATTCTGATTTCTCTCTTGAACCACTCAAAAACATTTGCTTTCTTGTGAATTCACAGGGTTTCCTGTTCATTAGATGTTGCTCCAATTTCCTGTCTTACGACATTTATTTAAGAGATGTTTGGAGTTATTTATACATCTTGGTAGTCATCTTCCCTTGTTTTATCATCTTACCTGTAGATTTATCTGCTCATGCTAGGCCTGAGAATGAGGAATGCTGGTAAGAAGGATGGGGCGGAGTACATTAGGGATTTGTGATCTCTGATGTCAATTCATAAATTGTTTATATTTTTAGGCTTCTTGGTGTCTTGGTCTGTGAAGACAGCTATAATTTCTCTAATTCTAATGCACAATTCCTCTTTGGGAGATTTTTTGAGAGTTAGCAAGGACTGGGGAAAGATGTCTAGTCCTTCATTTGTTGGTCACATCTTTTAGCTGATTTTTGACAGAAGCTAGGGAAACTAGGCATGGAAGACAAGGAGAGAGAGAGCATTTCGAGTATGAAGGACTGCTACTGCAAAAGGAAATAGTGCCATATTAAAGGAATGGCAAATATGCTTGTATGATTAGAATTTAGAGTATGGGAGAAAAACATGAGACTAGAAATGCCATTCAATAGTCAATAAACATTTATTAAGCACTTACTACGTGCCAGGCACTGTATTAAGTACTGAGGATACAAATACAAAAAAAGGAAAGATAGTCCCTATCCTCAAGGAGTTTACAATCTAATGGAGAAGACAACACACAAAGGAAAGCTGAAAAGCACAGGAAGGGGGAAAGACCCAGAACAGTAGGCGGAGGGGTTTTGGAGCAGAAGTCAAAGAAGTTTCAAATGAATATAGGGGATAGGGAGATGAAGAGATGAAGAGATGTGTTTGAGGAGGTGGAAAGGAACCAGGATGACGAGCACTTAAAGTGCCAAACAGAAGAATTTCTATTTGATCCTGGAAGTAATAGGAATTCACTAGAATTTACTGAGTAGGACAACGATATGATCAAATCTATACTTTAGGAAAATCACTTTGGCAACTGAGTGGAGGATGGATTGGACTCATGAAAAGTGCCAACAGGTGACAATAATTGAAAGGCTACCACAATTGTCCAAGTGAGAGGTGATGCGGACTTTAACTAAAGTGGCAGCTATGTTAGTGGAGAGAAAGAAATGTATAGGAAAGGTTTTGTGAATATAGGTAAAAACAAGATTTGGCAACAGATTGGAATGTGATTGATTTTCTTCTCAGTCTTGTAAGTTGTTTTTTAAAGTCAATTTCAGAAGAGAAGTTCCAAAATTATTTTAAGCAATGGGAAACCTCTTTAGGGTGAATCTTATACCAATCTACTATGCTGAAAGCAACACTCATTGGGATGTACAAAGTCTTGTTTGTTAAAAGCAAAAAGATCTCCAATTAATAGGTTTTTTAAAAGGACATTTTAAAAGTTTAGTATGTTTTATTTTCTAAATAAAATTAATTTGGCTCTAAGTGATTTGGGGCTTTTTCCAAAACTAAAATCCATTCATGAAAGATAAAAGCCATTATTATATTAAAAAGAATGAGATGGAGGCTTTGAAAGGCAATTACAAGAGGAATTTCAAATGTTTCACATAACGGCGATGTAACATACCAACTCTTTGGGGCATGGGATGACCCTTGACATGACCCCCACAATATTATAGAACATTTATCTATCTCAACCCAAGATATGACAGTACCCTACTTATTCTAATGCTCATTCCCTTAACCTGCCCTTACACCAAAAATTCAGGTTCCCAGAGCCATACCATTGCCACATAGAAATGTTCTCAGGGGCCCAAGAGTAGCCCTGTGGAGGTGAAATATACTTACTCACTACTCTAATTCTTGAGCCCTGTCGTGGGAATCTGAAGATCCTCCCTGCCCCTAGGCCCTTTCTAAAGTGGCTACCTGACTCTGAGAACCTTCCCAGATTTGAAAGTATACTCTGTTCCCTAATAGGCTCAATGTGGTCACGTGGAGCCTGTGGCGCCAGGCTTGTTTTTCAGGAATGCCCGTGCCTTGTAGCTTTGTGATT
>JAQQSV010015776.1:0-11992 GCA_028646515.1 Pseudochirops corinnae | reverse complement strand
ATCTATCTATTCATCTATCAACTGTTAGTCTGTCTATCTCCATACCCACCTGCCTATCATCTATAATCTAACTATATATCATATGTCTTTCTGTTAACATGTATATAAAAATCAGAATGTATCAACAGATGCTGGTTATTGACTGTGAAATCTTTAAATCCTGAGCTTTGTAGAAAATTCTAGAAGGCTGGCCACAAAGCTGTTGGTATGAGGATGAGTGAAAATGTAAAGCCATTACTGTCATAGCAGAATTTAGCAAGTTGTGTGAGTCCATGAGACATTATCTTTATAAATTTGTAAGCTTTCCCTGAGCTGCACATTGCTGGATGGGAATCTGAGGCCCAGTTTACTCTTTAGAATCACTGTAATTAAGTCAGGCTTCTCCCTAAGATTCCTGGTCTCCAACCCGATCAATTTTCCTGTCGGGAGATTGATATTCGCTTTGTAAGTATCAAAGTAAGTATAAGTAGGAAAATAAGGAGAGAAAGAGAAAGAGAGAGAGAGAGCAAGAGAGAGAGAGAAAGAGAGGGAGCAGACTAATTTGTTCATTCCATTCCATAAGCATTTTAGATATTAGCACTGGATTGTAGTGATTGCATTCTAATGCTAGTCTCATTCAAAAATTGTAGCCTCAGATAAGAAACAGAGAAAGGTACCATCTGGCATTTCCACTTAGATTGTACTCAGTGGTATTTGACTTGTCTTTACAGCATTATCTCAAGCAGGAGGGGTGTGTGTCTAAGGATGGAGAGGGGATGGAGAGGGCAGGGGAAGGGATAGGGGACCCTGTATCACAGTAGTGACTTCCTGCATCATACAGGGTAGGGTTTGTTCCTCCCCTGGGAGTCGAGAGGAGCCTGTCACTAATCCACCTGCTGCCTTTGCTCAGAAGTGAGTCGTTGACAAAGGTAGCCTGAAAGCAAGCTGGACTGCATTATAGATTAAGCTTTACCTTTTTTCCTCAGGATAACATCCCCTGATAAAGCTTTGGAAAGGAAGAAAATAAGCAGTGGATCAGTCTCATCTTTCCCTCTTATTTATTTATGTTTATTTTATCATACTTTATACTGACTGTGTTTTCTTTGATTAGGCCTGCGAATCCTATCGCTGGGGATGTGGGCTGGTAGAGCAGCTCACCTTCAATTCCACTGAGTTCAGCATTTACTTAGTGCTGCTGTTATTAGCTGAAAAATCTGTCTTTTTCAAATGAAGAGCTCCTGTTACAGGCCTGTCTGAACCTGAGAGCTACCTCCCAAAATGTAAGAGCATTTCTGTGGGCAAGTACAGGCCAACCTTCCATGTAGGCAGAGGTGATTACGTTAGAGCAGGGAACCTATAACCTTGAGGCCACGTTTGCCTTTCTAGGTCTTCAAGTGCAGCTTTTTGGCTGAGTCCAAGTTTTGCAGAACAAATCCTTTTATTAAGGGGATTTCTTCTGGGAAGTTTGGATTCATTCAAAGGGCCACACTTGAGGACCTAGAGGGCCACAGATTCCCCACCTCATCAATTAGAGCATTGGAGGGAACTGCTAAGGTAATTATTTTCCTCACGGTATCAGAAATTTTCAGTGTTAGAAATTCAGTCCTTTGGAAAGAACTGAATTTGGAATCATAGGACTCACATTCCTCTGCCAGTTGCTAACCTTTGTGAACTTGGGAAAGGTGCCTCAGTTCCCTATCTGTAAAATGAAGTAATTGGACTTCTGAGCATCCTTCCAGCTCTAAATTTCTATCATGATCAGGAATCCTTTTTGTTTTTTCTTTTTAAAATATGCTTGACTGAATTAAAACATTAATTTATCAGAATTAACATTAACACCTTAATTTATCAAAGACTAATGAACTAATCCCTTGAAAGTCCTGAAAGGAATGAATTAAAGGGTAGGCCAATTTTGTTGAGGAGAGGAGATAAGGACAGGTAGGGAACAGGCAAGCAGGTTTTCCAGTAAGTGAGCTGTATACTCAGGAATCCATACATATTGGCCAAATGAGTTGTTATATTACTATTTCAATTCAATGTCCATTAAAATCCCTCACTGATCCACACTGGCTAGCAGGGCACCTGGTGGCAATCTGCAAGGCGATGGGGAGGTTAGTGGTTAGGTCCTATTAGCTTATTTGTTCACGAGTACTACCTGTGTGACCTTAGTAAGTCACTTCTCTCTTGGCCTCATTGTTCTCCTGTGTAAAATAAAGGGGTTGGATTCAGTAAATTCTAAAGTCTCCTCAATCTATGATCCTATAATTAGGTGCACTTTCCTCCTCCTTCTTCCTAAAAAGTTCATGCTGTATGAAAAAATGCTCTAAATCACTATTGATTTGAGAAATGCAAATCAAAACAACTTTGAGCTACCACATCTCACAAGTCAGATTGGCTAAGATGACAAAACAGGAAAATGACAAATGCTGGAGAGGATGTGGAAAAATTGGAACACTAATGCATTGTTGGTGGAGCTGTGAACTGATACAACCATTCTGGACAATGATCTGGAACTATGCCAAAGGGCTATAAATAATTGCATACCCTTTGACCCAGTAATGCCACTTCTAGGGTTGTATCCCAAAGAGATCGTAGAAGTAGGAGGAAGATCCATATGTACAAAAATATTTATTGCAGCTCTCTTTGTGGTGGCAAAAAACTTGAAATTAAGGGAATACGCATCAATTGGGGATTGGCTAAATAAGTTGTAGTATATGAATGTAATGGAATACTATTGTGATATAAGAAATGGGGAAGAGACGGTCTTCATATCCACCTGGAGAGGCTTATACAAACTGATGCTAAGTGAGAAGAGCAGAACCAGGAAAAATTTGTACACAGTCACAGACACACTGTATGTGTGATAACCAACTTTGAAAAACTGGACTCTTCTCAGCAATGCAGTTATAAGACAACTTTACAAGTCTCACGATGGAAGGAGATTTCTACATCCAGAGAAAGATCTAGAAAGAACAGAGTTTAAATGGAGACTGAAGCAATCTACACGCTATCATTCATTTTCATGTTTGGTTCTCTTTCTTTTTTCCCATTGTTCACTCCATTGTTACAACCCTTCTATACAACCAGACTAATGTCCAATGTGAAAGTATTTGCAGATCCTGTACTTGATTGCATGCCGCCATGGTGGGGGAGGAGAGACAGGAAGGGAGAAAATTTAAAACTCAAGGGATTGTGAAACTGAATCTTGTAAACTAAAAATAAACAATTTAAAAAATATTTTAAATTTTAAAAAATAAATGAACTATTGATATTGCCAAAAAAAAAAAAAGTTCATGCTGGCTGAATGCTAGGGTCCCTGGCTTCCCAGAAGGTGTCCAAAGTCTTGAGAGTCAAGGATGGCCAAGGGAGGCAGCTCAGTGAGAAACCCTGGACAGCCCAAACTACATGTTTGGAAAGGACTTAGAAGCAATTGACAGGAAAGGAAAGGCTGAAAAGTATGGAAGATAACCTTTCCCTCCTTCCATTTGGCTGATATTCTTTATGGGGAACTTGGATGTCATGATCTTCCTTAAGAGAAAGAGGGGAGTGGGTAGAGAGGAGCCTGAGGTGCCATCTGCCCCAGGCACCAGTAGGATTTTCTCATCCTCTTTTTGTGGACAGTGTTGAAAGAACCCTGGGTCATAGGTTTCAAGCAAAAAGAATGCTTAAAAGTCATCTAGTTTGGACTTCATTATTCCAAGAAGGTAACTGAGTCCCTGAGAGGTGAAATTAGTCAATTAATAAATATTTATTAAATATTCACTATGTGCCAGGCACTGGGCTAATCACTGGGTAAAAACCAGTCCCTGCCCTCAAGGAGCTTATGTTCTAATGGGGGAGACAACATGCAAACAAATACATACAAATGAGATACAGACAGGCTAGATAGGAGATAATCAACAGAGGGAAGGCACTAGAATTAAGAGTGGTGGGGGAAGGCTTCCTGGAGCAGGTGGGATTTTAGTTGGGATTTAAAGAATTCCAGGGAAGGCAGGGCTGAGGAGGGAGAGCATTCCAGGCATGAGGGACAGTCAGAGAGAATGCCCAGAGCTGAGAGATGGAGCATCCTTTCCTGTAATTGCCAGGAAGTCAGTGTCACTGAAATGAAGAGTCTTAAGTGAAGTGACTTGCCTATGGTCATAAAGGGACTGGTGGCAGATCTGGGATTCAAATTTGGGTCCTCTGATTCCAGGTCCAGTTCTCTTTTCACTCTACCACCTTGATGATATCCAACATGGTTTCTCATTCAATTATTATTTTGCTACTGTTATTAAGTAGCAGCATGGTGCCCCAGAATGAATGCTGGATTTGAAGCCGGGGGAGCTGGGTTTGAATTATAGCAAGACCACTCACTACCTGTGTGACCTTGAGCAAATAATTTCATTTCTCTGGGACTCAGTTACCTCAGCTGTCAGTGGAGGGAGTTGAGTTAGATGATCTCAAAGATCCAGCTCTAAGCTTATGTGCCTATGATAATTTTAAGAACTGTGGTCTAGATTTCAGCCCTGATACTGATTGAATTTGCCAACACATTGATTCTTGGTAGAAAAGATACTAACTCAGTGTTTGAAACCTTAGCAATCCCAGGAATCCGAACTGAAAATGAGGATCGAAAAGGTAAGGTGGTCCCATTCTCATGGGCCCAACCTAAATTAGTCTCAGTCCAACAGGTTTGAATTTTAAAATGTAATGAACACTTGTGGACTATAAAATGCAATTAAAATCACCATAGTGCTTAAGAATTAAAAGAACACACTTTAAAAGCAGAGTTAAAATAAAATACTACTTGATTCTTGATGTAATGGAAATGGGACTTGAATTGGAGCCTGCCTCAGACACTGTGTGACCCTGGGCAAGTTCCTTAACCTCTCTGTGCCTCAGTTTACCCACTTGTAAAAAGGAAGGGAATGAACTCTAAGGCTCCTTACAACTCTAAGTCAATATTCTTATGCATCTCCTACAGAGCCAGCTTGACAGATAGGCAACAAAGGCTTCAACAGAGAGTCTAAGGCCATTTTATTCTAGTCTGAGCATCTTTATACTTCTGATAACAGAAAACCACCAGACTTCTTGAGGAGCCAGCCAGGTCTTCTCTGGGCTAAAGCGACCTCATAGGACTGCCAAGGAGAAAGGAGAAGGGAAAGAAGGTTGAGTCAACAGGAAAGAAAGGAGAGAGAATGCTAGATCAGTCTGTAGGAGCCCAAACTCAACTCTGCCCTTAGAAGTGCCCAAGCATCAGCAACTTGGGCTGCTCAGCCTCAGAGAGAGGCACCTAATTGCTATAGCAGACAGAGTGAGTTTCCAGGAGTCAGGAAGACCTGAATTCAAATCTAGCCCCTGACATTTACTAGCTACATGAGTTTCTGCCCACTTCAGTTTCCTTAAATTTTTCATAATAATAGCAGCTACCTCTGAGGATTGTTGTAAGGATCAAAAGATAGAACATTTGTAGAGCATGAACATTTAAATAATTCCTGGACGTGTATGTGTGTGTGTGTGTGTGTGTGTGTGTGTGTGTGTGTGTGTAATCTCATTTGATCCTTGCAACAACACTACGAGGTGGACACTATTCTTAGCATCCCCATTTTGCAGATGGGAAAACAGGCTAAGAGAGGATAAAAGATTTTTCCAAGTTCACACAACTTGAAAGTTCCTGAGGCAGGCTTTAAATCCCACTATTTCTGACTGCTACACCACTTCATGAGGCTGCTGAGCCAGGGCTGAAAGAAGGCTCTCTGATTCCAAACAAAACATTCTTACCCTGCCATGGCTCATCTTCTGTCATTTTGTATCAGAATTGAATTCAGTTTAGCAAATTTTCAACACCTATGAACTCCTATCTTTGGCTGTGTAAGTCTGGGCTGGTCACGTGAATGTCAGATGCTCAACTAGCAAAATTGAAACCAAAGTAAAATATAATTGGGAAATATTTAATAAAATAAATATGCAACATGACACAACCAATGTTAATTTGTGGTTTTCTAAGTCAATATGCAGCTATAGGGACACGTTTCTATTGGAATTTGACATCACTGTTCTGGGCAATTCTCTAAGAAGTTGTAGGGCTGAATACAAATTGAGGGTGTTTCCTCACATCAGAGTTCCTTATATCAGTGAAATCACAAGTCCAAACTCTGTCTGTCTGTCTATCTGTCTGTCTGTCTGTCTCTCTCTCTCTCTTTCTCTCCCTCTTTCCTCCCTCCCTCCCTCTGTCTCTGTTCTGTCTCTTTCTCTCTTCCTCCCTACCATCCCGTCTCTATCTGTCCTCTGTCTCTCCTCCCCTCCCTCCTTCCATCCCCCCCTTCTCTTTGTCCCTCTCCCTCCCCCTCCTTCTCTCTCCTCTTTCCCCCTCTCATTTTTTTCTTCCTCTCTCTCCCTGTCAATGTGTTTCTGTCTCTTTCTCCCCTCGTTTCTAAGGATACAAAGGTGAAATAAAACCTAGTCCTTGTCCCCAAGGAGCTTACAAATTATTGGGAGTAAGGGGAAGCAATAAGATATATAAATAGATAGTTATGAATTAGAATATAGATAAATAGAAGACATCTGAACAAAATTCAGTTGGAGATCCCAAAAGGAAGAATTCCCTTGTATAAGGGAAGGAATAAGGGAAAATTTCATGAACAAAGATGAAAGACCTTGAAACAAGAAAAGGGATGTCTACTGGCAAAGGTCATAGAATAAGACACTACTCTTTGTTTCTTTTAATTGAACAAGTACTGTAAATTCTCCAGAGTTACAGGAAACCAATCTGCAAACTCCTACCTCCCAAAGCATTGCTCTTTATGGAGAGACAGGAGTAGCTGAGAACGTCCTTCTAGGTATTGGGTTGCTGTTAGTAGTGGTCTTGATTTTCCTTCCTCCCTTCTCCTGGCATTACTCATCACCCTGACCCCATGAGAGAACTTTACCAGGTTAAATTGCTTCATTTCAGGGACAAGAAAATCAGAAAACCAAAAAACTTAGCTAGGACCACCCAGGAAGTTATTATTCAGTAATACATGTGGGGAAAACATTACACTGAGTCCTTCAGTTGTATCTGACTCTCCATGATTTCATCTGGAGTTTCCTTGGCAGAGATACTGGAATGCTTTACCATTTTCTTCTCTAGCTCATTGACAGATGAGGA
This sequence comes from Pseudochirops corinnae, assembly GCA_028646515.1. Taxonomy (NCBI): domain Eukaryota; kingdom Metazoa; phylum Chordata; class Mammalia; order Diprotodontia; family Pseudocheiridae; genus Pseudochirops; species Pseudochirops corinnae. The sequence continues at coordinate 4,887 of JAQQSV010015776.1, read as the reverse complement.
AACTGAGGTAGGCAGAGTTAAGTGACTTACCCAGGGTCACACAGCTAGTAGTTCTCTCTGACTGGATTTGAACTCAGGTCTTCCTGACTCCAGGCCTATACTCTATCCACTGTTCCACCTAACTGCCCAGAGTTAGAAGACCTAGGTTCAAATTCTGACTCCCCCACTGTGTAGGGTGACCTTTGACAAGACATTTAATCTCTATAGATCTCAGTTTTTTTATCTATAAAATGAAGGAATTGGATCAGACGACCTTTGAACTCCCTTGTAGATTTGAGAGTTCTGTGTTCTATAATCTGATACAAGTATATTTGTGAAATGAGGAGCTGACCTCTAAGCTTCCTTCCAGCTCAAACACTAGGTTTCCAGTTCTGAGAGTCTATGAAATACATTGGGCCTGAAATTTTGCCTCCTATATTCTTTTGTTCACTCTCAATATCAGCTACATCTGTTTCTACTCTTTTGAATTTTAGCAGGAGGGTCTCTTATCTCATATATGGTTTTATAAATTCCATTTTCATTGATGTCATCAATTTTGGCACTGACATTTAACTCTGGGTTTTGCTTACATTCCATCGGTCCTTCCAGTAAAATGGAAACTCTTTGAAGGCAGGCAGTGTTTCCTTTCAGTTTTTGTATCGCCTGTGCCTGGAGCAGTTATTTGCAGAGTAAACACTCAACTAATGTCTATGGCACTGAATCCAATGGGATTGCTTGAACCAAAGGAAAATACAATCTCCTTGCATTCAAGTTGAGGGAATTTTGTGGCCCAAGGAGAGATACTGAAAAAGGGGTTGTATTTTGCCATTCATATAGAAAGATCAATTAGATACCATCTGTAGACACTGTAATGTCTAGATGGTTGGAAGGGACTTTTCACAGCTCCAAGTTTAACAACTTCACCCGCCAAACCTCTAGTGGGTCAATTGATGAGGAGCTGTGATCACACCTACTCTTCCCAGAGCTCAGTATGGATAACTGTCTCATTAACCATCTCTTCATTTCTGCCTTCCAATACAGAAATTAGTCAGGGAAAATAGTTTTTAAGCTAATAAAGGCCTTAAGAATATTGTCATTGTCACATAGAAGGAGGCCACAAAGAAAGAAAAGCCATCAGAGCATGAATGTTACTGGAAGCTAATAAGATTTAGGATGTATTATCTCACACCATCTCTCAAAGGCAGGTTTCTAAAAGGTCCATTTCTTTCTAGCCACAATTTCTTCCTCTTGCTTCTGCTATGAAATATGTAATGCACAGAGATTCTTTACTCCCAAAGGGGCTGTGCTTTGGGATTCTTAATAAAATGTAAAATATGTTTGAAATCCAAGTGATCTGAATTTCAAGAGACTATCTAATTTCCCTAAGCAATCCAAGCACTAAAGGATAGAGTCACGGAAGCCACCGTTTAGAAATTCTATGAATAATGAAAGTTTTCTCACCCTGTTCTGCTCTCTTTGCTCATGCTTACATATGTCTTTTCTGACTCAATTATTTGAAAAGAAAGGGAACAAAACCCAGATAAGTTAATTTAGTTCATCTCCAAGGATTCAGCCACTCCAGTTGGCTCACTGGAAATCCAGAATCATGGATGACAAAGAATCTCAGATTTGGAAGAGACCTCCATGGGCATCAAGTTCAAACTATACCTAATATAACTTTTTTCATTTTTTTTCCCTCTCTCCCTAAGACTGGAAGTGCCTAGACTTGAGTTCTACGTAGAGAGGGACAAAAAAAAGTGCACACACAAGTCATTTAATGTGATAATAGGGGAGAAGGTCAAGATGGAGAGAAGAAATGACAAACTCCTTGGCAACCAGAAACTCAACTCAAAAGGTATCATAATCAATGTCTTTGCCTGCATCTTTGCTCAAGAAAAAAAATGAACCAGTCTCATCAAGAAGCTGTCAAAGGTCCCATCCAGTGACAGGATAGGAAAAGATCAACGGCCCTGAGTGACACTTGGCATGAGATCCCAAGTTCATAGCCCATGTTGTGAAAGTTTCTGTGCCTAGAAGTCTTTGGTCTTCAATAAATGAATGGTCCTACTCTGTGAGTTAGGTGTTGGGTCTTAATTTTCTTGGATTGTCTGTATCCTTTTACCTGCTCATGGGAAGGAAGGCTGTGGAGAGGAGGGAGGGGAGGCTAAGCAGAATGGAACGTCCATTTCCTAGAACCATGAAGGCCCTGGAATATGGCTCAGGTCTGGAGGGACTATTGCTTTGTTATGTGCTGCTAATTTCTTTGATTGATTATTTTCCAGAAGAAAGCACTGTATGTGACTAACATGTGACTCCATGTTGCTAATATCACCTGACTAGGGCTCAGTGAAAAATAGAAAGCTCATGGGGGAAGTGGGATATTTTAGGGAGTTACAGGCTCAGAGATAAGGGCATCATCACACATCCACACCCTTTAGACTGACAAAGAAAACCAGAGATAGGGTAAAGAAGATCAGTCTTTCTCTATGAATCACAGAGGGCTTGGAACTTTTCTAGCATTCAGTCATAAGGGGTAGCACATAACCCCCAAAGATATCATGGGACTCCCAGCTCATATGTGTGCATATGTAAAAATATATGTAAATAGCTATATATGCAAACCATCAATCTATACATAGATGTATATGTGCATATGTACATACACATATATATGTACGTGGCAGCAGGGTGGTTCAGTGAATAGAACACTGGACCTGGAATCAGGAAGACCTGAGTTCAAGTCCAGCCTCAGATACTTACTGGCTGTGTGACCCTGGGCAAGTCACTTAATCTTTCTTTGACTCAATCCACTGGGGATGAAAATGGCAAACCACTCCAGTAGCTTTGCCAAGACAAGCCCATGGACAATATTCCCCTGCTATGGTCCATGGGATCACGAAGAGTCAAACACAACTGAACAACAATATCAATATGTGTATGTGTGTAGATGTGTATGTATATATATATATGTGTACACATGTATACATATGCATACATTATGTGTTTATATGCATACAGACACATTTTTTGTTGTTCACAGTAGGAGCCATTGCTTTTTGACAGTGCCATAGGATCACAAACACAGAGCAGGGAGGGACCTTAGAAATCATAGAGCTGAAAACATGCCCCCCCATTTCACAGAAGAAGAAACTGGGGTAGACAAAAGGAAGTGCCTTGTCCAAGGTCCTATAGCTAGTAAATGTTTAAGTTGAGATTCAAACTCAGGCCATCCTGACTCCAAGTCCAGCAAAATTATCTGTTGCTTCACATTGTTTCTTCATGGTCACCATTCAATATTTTGTTGTTGTTGTTGTTGTTTGGGTTTTTTTTAGTTCTGTGGAACTCTGCTTCCAGAGGGAACAGCTCTGTCCCAAATTGCTGGGGTTTTCCCAGCTGCCGGGGCTTTTAGGAGGCTGCTGGGTCCAGCTCACTGAAAAAAAAACCTCAGGACCACCACCCAAGACTGCGATCAGGATCCAGGCCGCTCAACAAGACAGCACTTGGCCTCTGAATGATGGCTTGGCCCCCCTGCTATCTGCAGGCCAGGAGCTCTGAAGCAGTAGTGTGGAGGCGGGTGCAGAACCTCTCCTTTTCGCTTCTTAGCCCTGGAGGCGGCTTGGTCAGACCCGCTTTTCTTCCTGGGTTTTTAGCCAAGTTCTACTAACCTGAGTTCTTTTTCCTTATGGCTGGATAATTCTGGATCCTGCCACAGCTGTCGCAGATCTGCTCTCCTGAAGCTCCAGCCCTGGCCTCGGCTTGTCCAGCCGCTCCCGGGGCAAAACCTGCTGTTTCAGGCTGGGCTAGTTTTGGCTTTCAGAGTTGAAATGGTCGCTTTGAGCCGAGCTCCCTTCAGCAGGAGATATATCTGTGTGCGTTTTAGAGCCCTAGAATTTGTTTAGAGTCATATTTTTTGGGTATTTGATGTGGCTGTGTCGGAGCCGCGATTTCTTGCTGCTCCTACACCGCCATCTTGGCTCCGCCCCCCTCTTCACATTGTTTCTTAATCACTGCTTCCATAACCACCAAATGGTGGCTTAACTAATAAGCCATATTGAAATACATTTCATCTGTAAATATACATGAAACATTTACCACATGGCTTAATGGCACAGTTTCCATTTAGTCAATGACTAATATTGACACTTGTTCTTGAAAAAATGGAACTTCATCTAATTCTGGGTATCTCTCTTTCCAGTACTAAACAGAGGCTGCAAGAAAAAGTCAGGACCCCAAGGGGTCAGGATCAGTCACTAACATCTGGCTGTTCAAAGAGAATTTTGTAATGTCTAGAGCACAGATCCTTGTTTTGAGCTCTCCGTGTTACAGAACACCCTCTGAGTACAATTTTTCCTTTAACAACAAACTGCACCTGTGGCCTTGGGGTCTAAAGCTTATGACAGATGGCAGGGCTCCATCTGAACATCGTCCTGCTCTCCATAGCCATACTGGGCTCAGCAATAGTGTTGGCTCAGGGGCCTCATTTTTAGGACTGGCTTCAGAATAGCCTCCAGATCACTCAGCTCTTTCTTTATGGAATCAGTTCAGAACGGATGGCCTTCCCTTTGTTTAAAACACACCTGTAAATCGCCAACACTTTGAAAATAGGGTCAGAAAGAAAGTGAGATGGATGCCCGTGGATGCCCAAATCGCTATTATGGTACATTTTATACCAATGAATGGGAAACAAAGTGGGTATCTATTGACTGGGGAATGGCAAATGAATGGAATAGGATATTTTTGTGCCATAAGAAATAGATGAATATGAATGATTCAGAGGAACTTGGAAAGACATGTATCATATGATGTTGAAAAAAAAGTAGCCCCAGCCGGAGAAAAACCATACATGACCACAGGGTTGTAAAGGAAACCAATACAAAAAGATATCAGAATTCAGAATAGAGCAATCAA
>JAQQSV010015775.1:0-11993 GCA_028646515.1 Pseudochirops corinnae | reverse complement strand
ATAGATAGATAGATAAACTATTCCTATATAAATGGTCTCCTTTGTAATCTGTTTTTTATTTCATTCATTGAAAAATATTATGAAAAAGTCTCACCATGGGCCTAGTCCATAACCCAGTATGCTAACTAATTGGTAACAATGACAAAATTATTGCTTTCCCACAAGAAAAGTATGACATATAAAAAGTTTGAGAGACATAGTTCCTGTATAATCATTTTATTAATTATGCTAGTGACTATTTAGTAAAAGGAATAAGTGGCATTCTCAAATGTCAAAGACTCATCATGGAACCCATTCAATGCTTATATGCTCTTGAAAAAATGGGTATTTCTGAGGATGGCAATCAACTCTGATTGGTTAACAATTAATTAGAAGAATGACTATTATAATGAGAGGTGGATCTATTCTAATGATGGGTTGGGGGATATGACTGATCATTCAATCTTAGACAAAGAGACATAGCTCTTATTCAGACTACCCTGCCTATGGCAATCTAGACAATATAGACACCTCTGCTCAGCACTGGCTGACTAAAATACAATGGGAGGTATTTCACCAGACTAGAATCTCTTTGTAAGGTTTTTATAATTGGATGGAGCAATAGCTCTACCTACATAAGGTGTTCTAGGTGGGGTAAAATTGGGCTAAGGTCAGAGATCTCCCCAATAATTTCTTATTTAATAATAATTTTTCTAAAAAGCGTGCTTAGACAAATCTACAGGGGATTGGGAAAGAGCATTGATTTTTCAAAGAAAGGAGTTAGTATCTTTCTTTTTTCTTTTTTCTTTTTTTTCTTTGTTTTTTTTTGGAGGGGGGAAGGCAGGGCAATTGGGGTTAAGTGACTTGCCCAAGATCACATGGCTAGTAAGTGTTAAGCATCTGAGACCAGATTTTAACTCCGGTACTCCTGACTCCAGGGTTGGTACTCTATTCACTGTGCCACATAGCCACCCTCGGAGTTGGTGTCTTTCAGAGAGATATTTTACTTTAAAATTCAGTGTATCATGCTGACCCAGTAACTAGCATGTAAGTAATATATTACCTAGCAGTATCATGCCATACATTTAGATCCAGGAAGGTCCGTAGATGTCTAATCCAACCCTCTCATTTTACAGATGAGAACACTGAGGCCAACTTTCCTAGGCCATTATTATAAATCTAGTACAATGTACTTGTTACTCAGAGCCCAACGGGTCAAACAAATAATTCTTTGATTAAAATGTTATTCCAATTTTCCAATGCCATCAGAGAAAAGCAATTCTCCAAGTAATTTTAAGCAGTCCAGAGAAGAAAAATACAGTCAAGGGCAAGAAGGTTAAAAAAAAAAGCAGTCAACAAGAGGATTTCATGAGCTCCCCACCAGTCTTACAAACTAACTTTATACTCCTCTTATGTAAACGGCCCACTACTGGATCCCAGACCAATTTGCCTGGGAGGCAAAGTTAGTCCTAACTTCTTCATATTTGTATCTCAACTACCTTGCTTGTAATAGTCCTTGCTGGTATTTTGGGAGCATAGGGAGTTAACTCATAGCTTCTCAGGTCCCCCAATATCCTGACCCAAGCACCCACCCAGAGAGGTAAAGTCATTTTGCCCAAGGTTATACAGATAGCAAGTGACAGTCAGGATTTGTATCTGGGACCACGGATATCAAAATTATGACTCTTTCCACAGACCATGCTGCCTCCAAGTCTTAATTAAAGTTGATCTTTTGCATCTGAGGGAGATTGGCATTGTTTCCATTTATGTTTGTTAATAGGTACTTTGTTGAAAGCAGTCCTACTTCGTGATACTACGAAAGAGTCATGGTGAAATTGTTCATTCAAAAAACAACACCAATAAGATCACAGAGTAGCATTTCAGGGGAACTATGAGTTCATAAACAATGTGGGTCAAAGCCATAGTCCATGTTATCATTTCGTGAAATTTATTTAGATGGTAATAGCTCTTGTATCTATAGTAACCCTATAAAGACCTTACCACTTGGCAAAGGACATTGGAAGCAAGGTAACACAGTGGATAAAGTGCCAGGCCTAGAGCCAAGAAAACTGGAGCTCAAATCCAGCCTCAGACACTTACTAGCTCAGACACTCTGGGTAAGTCACTTAACTCTGTTTGCCTCAGTTCCCTCACCTTTAAAATGAGCTGGAGAAGGAAACAGCAAACCACTCCAGTATCTCTTCCAAGAAAACCCCAAATGTGGTCACAAAGAGTCACACACAACTAATTGACTAAACAAAAGCAAAAATTGACAAATTGGAGAATACCCAAAGATGGTATGCCAGCACAAGGGATGGGAAGTGGAGATAATGCCATATGAGGACTGCTCGAGAGGAATAGAGTTTATCTTAGAGAAGAGAAGACATTCCTCGACAGGCTCTTATGAAGTACCTACTCTGTGTCAGGTATTATGTAGGCACTGGAAATACAGATACCTTTACATGGGACATGAAAACCATCTTCAAGTCTTTGTCAGGTTATATCACGTAGCAGAAGGATTAAACTTGGTCTTTCTTTGCCCAGAAAAGATAGGACTAAGAGAAATCAATGGAAGTTGTAGATAAGATTTCATTTCCTCCAGCTATCCCCTATGCCTGGAATGATCTCTCTTCTCCATTCTAATTTCTGACCTCTCTGGCTTCCTTAAGTCCCAACTAAACTCCCACCTTCCACAAGAAGCTTTCATTCCAATGCCTTGCCTCTGTTAATTATCACCTATTTATCCTTGCTTTGTATATATATATTTGTTTGCATGTTGTCTCCTCCAATGAATCATAAGCTCCTTGAAAGTAAGGGCTGGGTTTTGCCTCTTTTTTGTATCCCCAGAGTTTACTTCGCACAGTGACTGGAACATAATGGGTACATATTAAATGTTTGTCGATTGATTGATATGTAATTAAAAACTTCCCACCAGCTATGGCTATCCAAAAGTGGAATGGTTTCCTGGAAAGCTAGTAGGTTTCTCTTCACTAGCAGTCTTCAAACAGCATCTCAACTACAACTTAATAATGATAATAATAATAATAATAATAACAGACAATGGCGCTCTTGTAAATGTTTAACAACTGGCTCTCCAAAGGAAAAAATGTCCACATGACCTGCTTTTAAGTTCAAGCTCCGTTATTCACATTTTCTGCATCACTTTCTTAAGTCTAAACAATCACCAGAACAATAAATGGAGCCCTGATACATAGCATTTGCTTATTTTTGATGTGTTAATAGCTCGAGTAGAAAATGTAATAATTAGTTGCTCCAAGTCAGCTTGAGCTGGCTCCAGCTGACTTTTATATAGCACATTAAGGTTTGTAAGATGCTTTTAAAATATCATCTCATTTATCCTCACAATAACCCTGACAGGAAGGTGTTATTACTAACCTCACTTTGTAGATGAGGAAACAGAAGCAGACAGCAGTCAAGTGACTTGCCCAGGTTTGAATTCACTTCTTTCTGATTTCAGCATTCTATCCACTTTACCACATTGTTGTCATTTGTTACGGATTTTGTAAAGGGGATTTCTATTGAAGGATGGGTTTGGATTCGATGGCTTCTCTGTGATTCATGCCCTTACAGGGAAGCATTTAGGATGCTAGAATAATAAAAGCGATTCATGATTTTATATATAGCACTTTAAGGTTGATAAAGTATCTTCCCCATAACCCTGTGAGGTAAGTGGTATAAAGTATTACAGTCCCTATTTTGCATCTAGAGAAACTGAGGCAATTAGAGGTAAACAGATGAGAGCACAAAGAAACGGAACAGTATAGAGGTCAAGGGATATGCACAAAGACCAAGTGCCTAAGCTGAGATTCTAACCTAGGTCTCCTGATTCCAAACCCACCGCTAGCTGCCTTGAACAATATTTACTGTCTCACTCTAACTTTTCATCGCTTTTGGTGACAAATCAATAGGAGATTAGAGGCTCCAACCAAGGTTGTTCCCTAGCTCCTAGGCAAATTTTATTTCAGTCTTTGAATCAAAGGAGTGAAAGAGACCTTGAGTGATCATCTACTCCACCCCCTTGCACATGAATACCTAAGTCATCTTAGAGAGATTGCCATCTACCTCTTTTGGCTGATGTCCAAGGAGGGAGGCTCCAACATAGCCTCCTTCCATATTCTATTATAGAGTTTTAGAGCACTGACAGGTATAGATTCATTGTCATATGTTTGTTTTTAGGGGAGACACATGGAAACTTTTACTTCCAAATAATAATAAAAAATCCCATGCTTATTTAACCCCATTTCCATCTCTCATTTAGTCCTCCCCAAATATGAAGAGCCTGCCTATGCTCATTTTATGCCTCACTGAACAAAGCTATATCTGTGGCTGCATATGTCAAAGAATCTTCTATCATATTGACACATGTGCGATTGATATCTTATTAGGGGGGAGACTTTTAGGTTGAAATTTGCTCTGTAGAGTTTTTAAAATAACCACCAATCAACATAGTGGGGTCTTGTCTACTCCACAATTTTCAGGCAACTTTTTGACCATGTTCTACTGCAGAAAAATCATTTGTCAAAGTCTCTGTGTTCACTTTTCATATTTTCATCAGACACCCTTGTTACCTCTAATCTTCCCACTCACAACTCCTTCCAACAAACGTGTCCAGGTCTTTCCCATTGTTTAATAATTATTATAAACATAATTATAAGACTAGCATTCATTAAGCCCCTACTATATGCCAAGCATTGTGCTATAAGCACTTTGCAAATACTATCTCATTCGATCCTCACAACCCTGAGAAGGTAGGTGCTGTTATTATTCTCAATTTAACAGAGGTTGAGTGACTTGCCCAGGGTCACATAGCTAGTGAGTATCTGAAGCCAGATTCAAACTCAGAAATTCCTGACTCCAGGTCTAGTGTTCTATCCAACCTACCTGGCCCTTAAAAAAATCCTCACTTGACTCTACCATCTTCTCAAGCTGTCATTCCATAGATCACTCCTTCCTGTTATAGCCAAAACCCTGAAGGGGTAAAGTGGGAATTTACTCTTATGGAGCACTTTCAATTGCCCCAAGTTGTTCCATAAAATACACACACACACACACACACACACACACACACACACACACACACACACCATCTTTTTAACATCCATATTCTTTTGCTGACTCCTTATGGCTGCAAAGGGTCAGATGTATGATCAGATCCATAGGGCAACAGAGAGATGCATGACAAGCAAAAGCAAGTTGTGGTATATGACAAATGGTGTCCTTTGTAAAAAGAAGTGAAATAAAGGATAGAAGCTAGAAAATATATGGCTGGGAAAGAAGATAGGTCAGTCATGAAAGAAAAATGAGGTATAACAGATAGGCAGGCTAAGTGCTGCCCTGTTACCTGTGGAATGAGTATGATTAGAAGGCAGGGGGAAAGTTCTGGCTCTGTAGGCAGAGAAACTGGATCCAAATTCCATCTCTTAACCTTGCTGCCTATGTGACCTCAGCCAAGGCACTTAGTAATTTTGCCTTCCTCGCCTCCAGTTTCCTCAGTAAAGTGAGGGGTTGGATTAGACAGGCTTTAAGGCCTCTTCAACCTTTACATCTATAATGATGAAGGAAGGAAGGGAGGGAGGAAGGGAGGTATAATTATGATCTACCCTGTGGAGATGTGAGGGGTGTCCACACTGAAACTGAAAACAAGCAATCACACTCATACCCTAACAGGAATCTTGGATACTCTTGAATACAGTTTTCTGGTCATTCTTTTCTTTTCTCTGGTTCCACACCTGCCAGCAGTTTGGAAGTCTTCTATACAAAAGGGGCTCAAGACCAGGAGTCAGAGACCCTGAACTATGGTTCCAGACATATCTCTGATGATCTGTATGACCTTGGACACTGAGGCTCCCTGGGTCCCAGTTTTTCGTCTGTGAAGTAAGGGGAGTGAACTAGACCAGTTCACTCTAGCCCAGTGACTAAATAATATCTAAGGTCCTAGTGAGTTGTAAAATTCTTCATATCTGATTGTTATTTTTTCTACCTTCTTAATAGAACCTCCTCTTGACCCTTTTAATTCTATCCTCAGAACACCTCTCAATTGCTTTGTAGAGGAGTGTGTGTGTTGTTGCTAACCTAGATAGGGACTGGACCACTGATTTCATTGATATAAAGAGTTCTTAGGGGGGAAATGTCCTCTACTAATGCCACTTAACTCTTTTGTCATCTTGATTGCACAAAGTCCTATTAAGCTCAGCTCTAAGCCCAGGATTCTACAGACAGTATATGTGATAAGTGGGACTTGAACCCAGGCCTTGATAGTTTTAAACCCAGCTTACTATGCACTGGGTACCACAGATACCTCTTGTGTTGCTAAGAATCAAAGCAGATGGCAGATAACCTTGGATTGACTTCCATAAATTAGGATGACAGTTTAATCACGAAGTTAGGTGTCTTTTGGGGCAGCTGGCTTCTTCCTGAGTTCAAATCTGGCCTCAGACACTGGTAAATCATTTAACCTTGTTTACCTCAGTTTCTTCATCTGCAAAACGAGCTGGGGAAGGAAATGGCAAACCACTCCAGTATCTTTGCCAAGAAAACCCCAAATGGGGTCACAAAGAAATGGACACAACTGAAAAACAACTCAGCAACAACAACAACAGGTGTCTATAATGGAAAACAATGGATGATTTAAAAGCACGAAATGGCTTTTTGATTTAGCAATTTGAGTCGGCAAATTCCTACTCCAGCAACTCAATGGTGCAGAAATGTCTTTGAGTTTTTCAAGGATGGGCTTCATATGGGACCCAGTAACAGACTTCATCTGTTATGCAACGACTAGATTAACTGTCAGAAGATAAATTTCACCAGCCATGGCTCTTCATAGGACAACATGGTACAATAGCTAAAGCACTGTAGTAAAGTCATGAAAACATGGGTTCAAACAAGCACTTATGAGCTGAGTGACCCTAGGCAACTCAACCTCTCTAGCCCTGAGGTCAGTTCCTCATCTTTACAATGAGTGAGTCAGACTCTTCCAGCTCTACATCTGTGATCTTATGGTCATCTCCTAAAACGTAGAAAGTCTTGAGTTTGAAGTATTCATTGGCAATTCATTTTCAATATCATTGAGTTGATCCTGTTTAAGATGGCCCAAGGGAGAGGGGGGAAATGATATATTCAGTTGCCCTATAGATGCAGATTTTAGTTATTTGTAGAGATACTTGCTTATGTCTATACAAATGTTCAAAATTCATTGTTTGACATTTCAAGGGCAATTGACCCTGCTGAGATAGATTGGGAATGAATGTGCAGTATCTCTACAACTTACAAAACATTTAGGTTCACTCACTTGAAAAAAAAATTAGCTCTCCCAACCTATTATTTACAAGCAGACTGGCTAAAGGAAAATGAATAGAACCATCTCAGTTTAGAAAGTTAAACTAGGGTAGGGTTGAGATGCCAACAAATATAGAACAGCTCATTACAGGGTCTGGCATAGCACCATGCCAAATACTTTCCAGACAAATGTTTGGGTTTTGTTGATGGCTTTCAAAGAACGATGATAGTGGTGCCCTGGCACTGCTGGTGGCATTCTGAACAATTTTCGTGATCTGAACAAATATTCAGCAACACTTAAATGAATGCCTCTGAATGTTAGGACACCACTCTGAGGTCCATGAATTTCAAATAGAGTTGGCGGGTTTTTTTGGTGCCTTTGCTAGACTCTATGAATTGCACCTGTTTTTGTTGCTCTCCAAAAACTCAATGATAAACACAGAATGTGGTGGTTATGGGGTCAATTTCATTCTCCTAATTCTTCACTTAACTTCCAAGTCGGGGAATTCGAACGGAGGCTAGTACTCAGAATCTCTTTTTAAGTTGAATTATCCATAAGGATCACCATATGTCTCATTTGTTTAACAAGGGAATAAAAAGCACAAGACTTTTTTGTGACTTGCCACGTAGGATGCTTTAAAGGGTTGAAATACTAATGTGGTGAAAAGAACAGATGTACTTGGAGTCAGGAGAGACTTACTTTTGAATCCCAGCTCTGATATTTGTTACACCTGTGACCTTGGGCAAGTCACTTAAACTTTCTGACCATAAGTTTCTTCATCTTTAAAATGGGAGTTACAGAATTGTCTTAGAGAAAATGATGTTTGAACCTTGTGATGCTATAAAAATACGAGCTATTAGTATTACTTCTCTAAGAAGCAATACACAAAGATCTAAACCAAAAAAACAGAAATTTTCCTGCCCACCTCTCATTCTATAGAAAACAATACTCTTTAGAATCATTGATTTTTCTCACATTTCCTATAAGACATTGATTGAACAGGAGAGGAAACAAGTACCCTGTGGTGGAAGGATAATTTAGAGTCTGAGGCCTTGGCTTGGTGACAATAATATTTATACTGCTGAACTCATATAGCCTTGTAGAGGACAAAAAATGTGATATATTTTTTATCAATCTGAAGAGATTCTCTAAGAACAGTAATTAGTCTCTGGAAGACCTCAAAGAAATAATAGGGTTTTGTCCAACTATAGGACGTATATGAGAGTCTGCAGTGGAATCCTTACCAAGTGCTTGAGTTTTAATCAAAGATGGACAGTCAAAGGGAATACTTATCACGGTCAGAAGGAACCCTAATTATCAAGAGATAGAAACTAGATAAGCAGTAGACTGTGTCATAAACCCAACAGAGGAAGTGCAGGTTCATTTAAAATCAAGTTATCAAGGATTACAGATTTTAAGTCAATAAGCACCTACAAAAGTCTGACATTATAGCCAGTCATAAGCCATAAGGTAAAGGCTAAAAGTTTGGATAAGCAGGAATTCAAAATAACTTCCAAACCCTAGTGTATTCAACACCTAAAGACTCAAGCAGCTTATAGCACAGTCCAGTGCATAAAGCTTCCCCCAGGGATGTACACACAACACTGGGAAATAAAAATACAGACGTACAGGAAGAGTGGGAATAAGCATTTACTAAAGCATCTACTACGTGCCAAGCACCGTGCTAATCAATTTACAAATTTTATCTCATTTGATCCTCACAACAACCCTGTGAGGTAGGTGCTATTATTACCGCCATTTAATAGATGAGAAAACCGAGGCAGACAGAGGTCAAGTGACTTGGCTGTGGTCACACAGCTAGGAAGTGTCCGAGGTCATATTTGAACTCATTTTCTTCCCCACTCCAAGTGGAGAGCTCTCTCCAGGTTGGGAAAAACCTTCCAGGTAATTCCCCAACAGTCCAGTGCTCCTCCACATAGAGGCTTTATCTAGTCTTACTTCTCTTCTGTAGAAGGAGTATCCAGTTCCAAAGCTCAACTTCTTTTTGCTTTATTGTTGCTTCCAGAGAACCTCAAAGTGAGAGAGAAGCTGCTGTCCTATTTCAGCACCTTAAAAGCAGCAGCCATGGCCTCCCTGTCCTTTGGCTCAATTGTCCTGACTGCCTGTATTAACAATAACAATGCTGCCAGGTTCCAGTAACTTAGACAAGAGATGGCAGAGACCGAGAGTTTATAGGTATGTCAAGGACAGGTTTTCTGTGAGCAAACCCCCAAAAGATTTCAGGGGAGAGACCACTGAAGCCAAGATGGAAGGATGCGGGGAACCTGACACATTGCGATTGCCATAATTTTCTAATCATTGATTACTAGCTAGGGCTTTCCACAACAAATAGCACTAGATTTGGAAGTGTCAGCCTGAGAAGCTGACTAATTTAGTGGTGAATGGCTACCAAAATAGAAATAAAGAAACTTGGTTTGCAATGAAAGTTGTAATTACCGTTAACGGGAATGTTTTTTATTTCTTTTTATTATATGGGACTCAGGGTCATTCCTCCTGCAAGTTTTGGTTAACTAAAAGGTGTTTTGTTTTTTTTTTTAAATATTAACCTCATTTGAACAAAAGTTGTCCCATGCGATGTAAAATTTTACTTAAGAGCTTTAAGCATTTCTTGAGATAATAAGCTAGGTCCCTCTCCTCAGCACTCCTTTGCCTTAGGCTCCCCCTGTATCAACTAAGACTGATAAAATCTGTCTGTGCCAAACAATATTACAGAAATAATTTAGGCAAAATTGATATATAAAGCCTTATGCAACCTGGTCCCATCCCACCGTTCCAGTGTTATTAAATACTATTCCCATTCACACTCTTGACAGTCTAGCCACACTCATCTCTTTACTTTAGAGACAAATGTTGACAAACTCAGATAGAAATGAGGCCACTAAGTCATATATAAGGATGTCTGCTGGCTGGATATTGCCTTAGAAAACCACATATTAACATTATCTATGTTCTCTTTTATTATTATTTATTTTGTTAGATATTTCCAATTTATATTTTAATCTAGTTCAGGTGGTACTGAGGAGTGTTGATGTATTGTACATGATTCATCTTTCTTTTACTCTTCTCCTGAAGCTTAGCACTGGCTAAACCCCTTGTCTTGAACACATTCCCTCCTCACATCCACTATTTAGAATATCTAGTTTCCTAGGGCTTTCATTCAGTTCAAGCCTACCTTCTACATAAAGCCTTTCCTGTTCCTCAGCTATTCATGCACTACTCCTCCATCAACTTGTTGTATATACTTACATGTTGTCTCCCCTCATAGAACATAAGCTCCTTGAGGATAGGGAATATTTCAGGTTTGTCTTTGTATCTCCAGTGCTTAGCACTGGGTCTAGCTGGCACATGGTAGGTCCTTAATAAATACATGTTGATTAATTAATGTAGGAGGAGGAAGAAGAGGAGGGGATAAGTGTAAAATGAATAGTATTTGTTGTTTTCCCAGATGGAGAGAAGGTTAAGGGAAAAATAAGACATTTTAGACCAGTGTTCTCTAAACCCTTTTGAAACCCTATCTGTGAAAAAAAGCATATTTGTCCACTACATGTATATTTATAAATAATATTATCATCACTGTACCAATAATTATGTACATTATTTTAAAAAGGCAAAAATAGAAATAAAAAAAGGAAATATTAATTTTGAACCTCAAGTGGATGAGGAACCACTGGAGTTAATTGAGTAGAGGCGTGACTGACAGCTACATGAAAGACAGTTTAGAAATGAGATTTGAACTAGGAAGATTAATTAGGATGTTACTGAAGTGGTCTAGTGAGAGATGATGAGGGTTTCAGCCAGGGAAGTGACTCTGTAAGTGGACAGATATGGGAGATTATTGTGATGGTAGAAAAAGTAAAATTTGGCAATTACGTGAATACATGGATTGAAAGAGGAGTTGAGGATTGCACCCAGATTCTGACCTGGATGACTCAAAGTAGGGTGTACCCTTGACAGAAAGAGAGAATTCAGATGAGGGGCAGGTTTTCTCAGAAAAATAATGTATTTGATGCACAGCCTATGCATACCTTCTCATGCTGTGCTATTTATTGTTTCCCTCACATATAAATACTAAACTAAATGTAGGTGATTGATTGTAGGGTGTGTCTTACTAACAAGGGCCTGGTAGTAGAAAGCCAATATGACATGATAGGGGTTCAGTTGAGGGTGAATTTTACCTGCATAGTCATTGAAGATTCTTGGGTCTTGAGTTATATATACTCAGAGGTTCAAGACCAGTGGAGTAGGGGAACACCAGCAGTAAGAATGGGCAGAATTGGGGGAGGCAGAAAATTCTAATAGACAGGGCATAAAATTGTGTCAGGGACCTGTCCATAAATGATTGTTATGGGGACAGTGGTATGAAACCCATCACCCCTCCCCACTAGATTGATGACACCATCCCTGGAGTCATGTCATGTTCCCACCTAACAAAGTATCTCAGTGCCCACTTTGGAGAGCACTATTTTAGATGGCAAAAGATTTTATTTTTATTGTTTTTAATATCATCCTCTATGGGTATGCCAAAATGCATTTGAACGAAATTAATCAACAACCATTTATTAAGCTCCTACTATACACTAGGTATTCTGCTAAGCATTGGAGATACAAACGTGTGGGATTTATTAAAATATAAATCAAGCACATGTCAATCATGTGAAAAATATTATTAATTCTATTGCTAAGGAGTTGCCTAAGC
>JAQQSV010015774.1:0-11993 GCA_028646515.1 Pseudochirops corinnae | reverse complement strand
AGATCAGCAGACGGCTTCCAGCGTCTGACCATTACATCAGTTACCTAGTCAGTTACCAGAGAGGGAAGCACCAACATCTGGGTTTTTCACAGCTGGGGGGCTCAACGGCTGCCCAGAGTCTCTTCTGGCCAAATCACACAACTCTTCTCAAAGTGAGCCCCAAACCAAAACCTCACATCAGGGCGTATATATAGCCTTCTCCTGGCTTAGAGAATGTCACAGCCCTCTAGACCCACTGCCCAATCACAAAGCTACAAGGCACGGGCATTCCTGGAAAACAAGCCTGGCACCACAGGCTCCACATGACCACATTCAGCCCATTAGGGAACAGCATATACTTTCAAATATCCAAGGGTCCTCAGAGTCACGTAGCCACTTTAGCAAAGGGCCTAGGGGCAGGGAAGATCTTCAGATTCCCATAATACCTCCCCATGACCAAGACCCCTGTGCTCTTGTGACCAACCACTAGAACTTTTCTCCACTCTGGAACTGTGATTCAGAACTGTGTATGGTCAGTAAAATTGCCAGACATCACCAGCTGTACCCAATGCCAGCCAACGGTCCCCTGTAATCTCTTTTTTACTTGTTAATCTGATCCCCTTACTATCTTTGGGCTGAGAGCTCCTAAAACAGCTGTTTGCATTGTTGCATGTGTGGACTCTAGACAGGCCTTCACCCTGGTACCACAGACTTCTTCTGTTGACCTCTTTAAGTTTTCTTAGGTCAGAAAAATGTCTTACCTTGACTTTTTGTTGACTCTGCCACTCCAAAATTTAATTTGATGTGTTATTTTAAAGTTGTTTGGAGGGGAACGTTAGGAGAATTCAACTGGGTGGCTGTCCGATTTAGTGTCTTCATTCTGATGGTTTGAATTATTACTTTCCCTCCTTCTGCTCTCTCAATTTAGTTCTGAATGACATGTTGTTAAAAGTGATTAAAATCAATTTTACCTTGAGAACTTTAAAAAAATTTGGGGGTAAACCTTTGAAACAATTTGCAGTAACCCAGACTACAGTGGGGATGGATAATCCTGTACTCTATACTTATTAAATGTTTGCTAACCTATCTGCTAACTGCATATGTTTGGTCACTTAATTTCCATTGATGCCACTGGCCCTTTCCTCAGGATCATCTAGTAACTTCCTGATGTGCCAGTCAGGTCTAAGTTTTTACTGACTGTGCTTCTGTCTCCATTGGACTGCCCTGTTCTGTTCACAGCCAAATTTGTCCATGATCTCCATTGCTTAATCACTTTGCTTTCAGTTTAGAATTTTCTCAAACAATTTTGTATTAGTCTTATCCTGAGAACAAGTAGACTGAAATAATTTACTGTACTGTCATGTTTAACACTTCAGTTTTCACCAACAGCTTTGGGAGAAATGGATGAAGTTCCAAATTCTGGAATGGCAGTGTTATTATTCTCTCATAAAGCATAGAAAATTCTTATGAATACAGTTTTTAGTTCAGTAGCCAGTCAAAGTCCATGGATATTATTCATTGATTTCTTCCATCAAATTCATGTGGTGCTTTGGGAAGCTGGGTACCTGCTATTGTGCTGTACTTTATGTGGAAATCTGATGTTTTGGAACCTGGTGGGATTCTTACTGAGCAGGAAGATTGGTTTTCCTGTTTTTTTGTTTACATCATCTCTGGGTTCAGTCAAGTTTTATTTTGTCAAGTTAGTGAGTTATACAGCTCTATGCACAACCAAAAGGGTGCCAAAGCATCAATGGATGTTGGCAGTGCTTTGTTTTAGGATAAATGTCAAACTAGGTGTTGTATCTAAAAAGGAAAAGAGTTCCCCTTCCCTTTTTTTTGTCCTTGATTCCACACTGATTCCACAAGCATTCATTTTGTAAAACTTAAGAGTTTTGTAGTGGGGAGGAACTTTGGCATCTAATAGATTGAACTGTGGATATCCTCTGGATCAACCTTCACCTTATGCAAGACAAGTGGACTTGCCATCTACCTTGACTTCCCTCACCTTAAATCATGGCATCCCTTATGAATGGGTACAGACAAATCCAGAGAGAGATGGAGAAATTCTTTTTATCCAGTAGCCATTGTGGTGAGAGTTGGAGCAGCAATGCCACATACCCTTTTTTGTCCGATGGAGATGGTGGAGAACTCCATCAAAACCCAGCCCTATCTTTGTTTGGCCTTCAGTGCAAGCAGTTCTTTTGTGATTTCTCAAGGACTGAGCCTTCATGGTCAAGGGCAGATTTCAGAGACTTTGAGGAAGATGGATACTGACCATAATAAAGGTGAATTATAAAAATGGAGCTTATAAATGAGTAATCAACTGTAATTAAACCAAATAATCAACTCTGAGCATAATGGGGATTTTGTTCTTATTCTTATGGTGGCCTTTTTGCTTTG
This sequence comes from Pseudochirops corinnae, assembly GCA_028646515.1. Classification (NCBI taxonomy): domain Eukaryota; kingdom Metazoa; phylum Chordata; class Mammalia; order Diprotodontia; family Pseudocheiridae; genus Pseudochirops; species Pseudochirops corinnae. The sequence goes on along the minus strand of JAQQSV010015774.1, from coordinate 9,614 downwards.
GGAATCACGTTGAGGAGGTAGAACTCATCCTGTGAGGAACAGCTTTAGAAACCAGGTTTGACTGTGACTACTATAATCAAACTACTGGTAATGTCCAGTGCTGAGTTCAAAGTGGGTAGGAGGAACTAGGCTGCCTGAACTTATTTTTTCTCTTCAGGTGCATGTAGGATTGAAGTTGAATTAAATGGTTATACAGCATTCCCTTTGCAAAAATAAAATTATTTCTTCCTTAATGCTACTTCTGTTGTTCTTTCATTGAAAACTGTCCCTTGTCAGTTCATTCACTCACAAATGTGGCTGTACTGGGTGACAATTTGATTTTCTTGCTGATGTACGAGGTATTAGTATAAATTCTCACACCTGTCCCAGATCTGTGACTTAGTTTCTTATGTTTTCCCTCCTGGAAGCAGAGTTGTTGTGTAAAAAGAATCTGATAGTATGGAGCCATAGAAGGGTTAGAGTGTGTGTGAAGGCTATTTTGAGAGTCTTTTCTGAGAGTGATGGAATAGGGATCCTAGCTTAAATTTAATATTGGTGATTGCATTTTTCACTTTATGAAGTAGATATATATTCCTAAAATTTGCACAGATGAAGTTATTTTGTAGAAGCTGCTATTTAATGGAACACCACACTGAGCAGGGTTTTTGTTAAACAGAAAGTATACTTTAGTTGCAAATAATACTTTTTTCTTTTATCTACTTTGCAAGTTTGAATTTTTATCTCAGTCCAAACTTCCATAGATCCATAATCTCATGGAAATGAGTCCCCCATTCATGGTATAGATTACAGCCCACCCGTGCTTTTTCATGTGGTATAATTGCAGTGCATGTCTGACTATAATTACACCACAAGAGGCCCATCCAATTTGCTGGGAGTTTTCTTAACATGACTTGGGTAACAGTACAGCATGTGGGCTGCCTTTGTTGCTTGCTGCTCCTCCATGACAAGCTCCCCTCCTTTTCTAGGCATCTACCCTTACTATCTCAGCCATTTTCACTCTGCACTGCTCATTTGCCCTTGCACCGAATCTTGAGTTTGATTCATTGAAGGCTGTGGGATTCAGTTCATACCCGTAAAACACCACTGTAAGAATATCAGTGTTAAAAAGCCAAATTTTTGTTTCACTGAGAAACTCAGTCATTGAAAACTCTGTGTCTGATTTTTTTAAAGTGTAATTTGGTCTGTTTTATCTTATTCAGTTTTGGGCTCCTTTATCTATTTAAGGTGTATGAACATACGTACCAGGTTTATAGATTGTCCATTCAGTTCCACGTTATATTCTGGATAATGGGCATTATATTGACAAGAATAATGACAAATGGTGTTTATATAGTATTTTCGTGTTTTCAAAGTATTTTCCATGCATCTCATTTGCCTCAGAAAAACCCAAAGAAGTATAGTATTCTGATTTTATAGGTAACAGAAATGGACTTTTTCTTTCTTTCTTTGTGTAAATTGTGTTCTTGTGAGTATTTTACCAAACTCTCTTGAGTGGTAGATTTCATTTAGAAGACTCTGCAGTGTTTCCAGGATTGCTGCAGATTATGTTATATGAAAATAGAATACTTCATCATCTATAGAGTTTCCCTCTTCCATATGGATTCTGTCCTGGACATCCTCCAGTACAAAAACCTCTGCCACACATTTGTTTCCCATTTTTAGTCATCATATGATCATTGAGCAAAGTAATCTGTTTTGTTGTGAAGGTAGGAAGCCAGCATTTATTAAGTGCTTACTGTATGCCAGACACCATGCTAAATCCTGGGAATACAAATAAATACCTGGGAAAAACCCACAAATTAGTCTGCTCTCAAGGATCTTAAATTCTAACAGGAAAAGACAACACAGAAAAGGGAGCCGAAAAAGGTGAGGAAGATGAAGATACCTAGAAGCAGGGGAGGGGCCTAGTTTTGAAGTCCAGAAGTTAGGAGGGGAATGAAGGTTGACTTGAGCCTCTACACAAAATGGAAGTCCCAGGAATTATTTACCAGTGGGATAAGGGGGGAAGGCCTTGTAGATGGATATGTCAGGTTGAGAAGGCTACACGGTACAGAGGCCTCAGATGCTGAGGGAAATTCTAGGATGAGACATGGTTTTGAAGCTTAAAAGTAAGGAATAGGACTTTCAATAATCTTAACATATGTATGGGATACACCTTGTTGAAGGAAAGCTTTAAAAAATTCCATTTTACTTAATCAGTACTTTTTTTGAAAAAAAAGATACAACCTGTAAGCACAGTAGGATTCACATTTCTTTGTACCTTTCAATTAGATTTGTAAATATAAATATATGATCTGATATAGAATATCATTTGTCCCCTTATTTTATTTTCATAAAAAATGCCCTACGTACATGGATGGAGTCTTTTTTCCAAATAATGTACAGAAATGAGAAGTTTTAACATTTGCTTACTTTTGCACAAAAATATTAAATTAAAATGTATTACTTTAATTTGGGAGGACCTTAGGATTTCTTAGTAGAATTTCTTTACTTTATCTTCTGTGTCAGATGTTGACATATAAGCTGAAATTATTGTCTTGGTAGTTGTTCTGCTTGTATTCATGAGCATGGCAAAGTAGGATGACCCTGTCTCATGAAATATTTTTTCTTGGTTTGAGATGCTCAAATCAATTCTGCCAATTCTCCTATTTTTCCTTTTCAAAGAGAACTCATAAGTCATTTTTCCATTTACCTGCAACTTCTTATATCTTTTGGTCCCATTTATTAGTGAGAATACCAATATTGGTATAATTCGGTTCATCTAGTAATGTGTTCACTCAGAGAAGGATTTAACACTTAGAGCATAAGTATTTAACAGTTTTAGACATTCCAAAAATTGTTATTCTTAGAATCCTGCCCCATTTTCCACTACTCTCCTTTAATTACCGTGGTTTGCACACAATTGAGGATGATTTTGAAATTTGTCACTTGGTGTCCAGCTTTTTGGTGGTGAAACTTTCTGCATTTAGTTAGGTTTGTCCTTGGACAATAGGACCAGTCTTTGCCAAAAATGACTCCAGGTCTTTTCCATTATCACACAACTTGTAGGGATCTTTTGTAGTTCATTGGCATAACTTTCAAGAATCCACAGTTACTTCCATGATAAGATTTTTGGAGTAGGACTTTTGTGGTGGATCAGTCAATGAATTGTTATTGAGTACTTAGAGTGTGTTGAGTTCTCTGCTGGGCAGAGACACTGTGCTAGACACTACTGGGGGGACGGTGTTAGTGTGAAGGACAACATGGTGTACTGAAAATAGTAGAAGACTGGGAGACAGGCCTGGGTCTGGGTAGCTCCATTCAAGTGTAAATAAATATTTATATGTTGGATTTTTTTTCCTCTTCAAATGAAGTAAAACCCGACTCTTCTCCCCTACCCGCCTGTAATAATGCACAGCTCCAATCATTATCTTTACATCTCCTACTGAAGGAGGGAGCAGTGTATTTCTTGCTTTCTATTTCTAGACTATTTTCTTTCACCATTCTTCGAAGAAACTTCTTTGTAGTTCTTCATAGTCATTATGTTACCAGTTGCTTCCCATTCTTGTCAGTCATTGACTGACTTCTGGGATATTCTTTTGAATGACTTTAGCACTTGGCTCACACAGTCTTCCTTTTAACCTTGTCCTCCGTCATTCAGTGACTTTAAAATTCTTCTTATTGATTATTCCAGCACTCTTTACCTCAGGGTTTCTCAGTCACTATAAATCTCTGACTTGTATCCTACTGGACCTGTCACCAGGCCACACCTTAAAAATAACAATCCTTTGAAAGGACCACTTCTGGCATCTTTGAACGCTAAAATGCCCCTTTTTGTTCCTAATCTCCTGTCTTTCCAACTCTCCGATTCTTATTGCTCTTACTTCTCCCTCTTCTTCAGTGACCTTGCCCCCTTCTGTTCACTCTTTCTGTTCTTTTATTATTTGTATCCTTTACCCAAATTAACTCGATTATTTTAATGAGTCCTTGCATTGTTTATTTTCACTTTATATGCTCACAGATTTTTATCCAGGAACTCAAATAAATGCTATGGAAATTGAATTTTGGTGGTGAGACATATATTTGAATTTAATTGAATTCCACATAGTTTGACTTTTTGGAAACATGAATTTTGCTTTAGGGAGAAAAAAAGCAACTTGTTGAAATAGAGATGTTTCTTTGGCTTTCTTAATCGGAACTGTATTTTTTGTTTTGTCTGCAGGTGACTCCTTCTCACAGTTTCGTTTTGCAGAGGAAAAAGAATGGGATACTGAATCTTCATCTCCTAAACAAGTAGGTTGGAATTTTCTCTTCATGCAATGTTAACATATGTTAATATACATACTTGCTTAACCTGACTCTTCATTTGGAAATAATTACTAATATTAATTTAATGCCTTAAGGTATACAACCCACTTTCTTCACCACAACAGGTAATGTAAGTTTTCTCTCAGTTGTATAGTGAGAAAACTGAGGCTGAGATTGGTTGTGACTTGCCCAAGGACACAGTTAATAAGTGGCAGAGCTTGGATTCAAACCCAGGTTTCCCAATTCCATCTCCAGTATTCTTTTTTTACTTACTGCCCATAGTGGAAAAGTACAGATTGCTTCATTAACCCTGCTACTTCAGGCAAAAGTATACCTTTTAGAGGTACTTGAATTATTTGAATCACTAAACCAAAAGACCTCCATTATTTGAATAATTTGAAAGTGTAGATCTGATCTCAAAGAATTTTGGGTTGATGTGTGTGAGTGGCTCTCTTTCCAACTACTTTAATGTCTTTTTTTCCTATAATATTTTAAAGCTATGCCTGAAGAAAATAATTCAGTAGCTTAAAATGCACTTCATCTCTTCTTTTGCCTATAGTCTATAAAGAGACTTATGATATAACATTAGTGCACAATGCTATTAATGTTCTTCAGTGAATGACCCCGATACCTGATGTGTTATAATAATCCTAATAGTGTTGTGCTTTTTTTCTGTACTGAATTTTTCTTTCAAAGAGCTCTGATAATTTGTCAAATTGGGTTTTACCAAACCTCACCATATAGGTTAACAGATATTCTTCTTTCTTTGCAGTGAAGACACTAAAAAAGGGAAGGTATCTCAATTATGGCTACATGGAAAATTATCTGGGGCTGCTTATCTCCTACCTCTTTCTTGGGCTGGAATATAGTTATCTGATTTTATGGATTAGACAACAATAGATTCCTGCTTGAGCACCACTTATTGGTTATTTTTTGGGCCCTCCTGGCTCAGAGCGAATATAAATAGTAACTTTCTCTTTTGGCCAGCAACCCTAAGGGTCTTTCTGTCCCAGTTTTTTTTTTTAATTAAAGGGGCATCCCTTGATCTCTTCTTAAAGAGGCCTCTTCACTGAATGGGTGTTGCCTTACCCAAAGTGAGAACCTGAAAAGACTTTAGGTTAAAAGGGCCAGGGTCTCCCATTGCATCCTGAGCCATCTCTAGTCATCCTGATGAATATCTGGGCACTGGACCCAGATGGTTCTGAAGGAGAACTTGCACAGCCCTCCCTCACTCAAATCAAAGTTAGCTGCGAGTCATGTCATTATCTCCCTGATGTCGTGGTCCTCTTAGAGAGCAAAGGACAAACACAGCAATAGCAACAGTAGTTATCCGATAATTAGTCATAGAATTTTCTGAGAGCGTCAGGAGTGTACTGGTTTACTCAACAAACTGAGGAACAGAGGTGACGGCCCCAAATTCCAGCTCTTATCATGCTGCAGTGCTGACCTGTCATATAGGCAGGGAGAAATCGATTGTGGAAATGATCATACAGCACTCTTCAGAAAGAAAATACCATATCTGGTGTAGGGGAGTGATGCGAATTATTTGGCAATGGCAAGCCATGAAGGAAAGAAAAATGTCCATCATAAAAATGTGCTTCTGCAGTTATGGAGGCAGAGGAACATAACAAAGGGTAGAAGCTGCTAAAAATCAGTCTTTAGATCATCTATAAACTGAAAAGCACGAAATGAAATTGATTCTATTTTAATAGATAGAAAAAGGGTGGCTACCAGTGTGCAAGTCATTTTTATCAAGCACCAAAACCCTATGGATCTTGGATAGCTTTCAACTGTATTTAACTGAGGACTTACTATTACCTGTTACCAAAGAGCTAAAAAAATGGCAAGATTAGCTGTAAGCATTGATAGACATTGACTGAGACTTTCAAGAATGGCTTGAATTCTTTAAGAAAATTATACTATCCACAGTTAGTTGATTTAGATATATTGAGTATCAGTTAATTAACAGGTATAAATGATGACATATCCTCTCTTCACTACTTACCACTCTTCTGCTGTCCCACCTCTCTGTCCTTAATTTCCTCATGTATCTGGGATCTGTATGTATTAGTGTGTCTGTTCTCTTGCCTCCTGAACCTGACCCACATGATCCTTCCTCTGGACCTTTGCTCATACTATTCACTATGCTTTGAATATCCTCCGTCTCTCTCTTCCCTTCTTGAATTCTTATGCTTCTTTTCAAGTCCAGCTTAGGTGCCATCATTTCTATGAAGCTTTTCCTTATCTTCTTGATTGGCAAAGACCCCTCCTTTGCTTCTCACATAGACTTTGTAATGTAATTTTTAAGGTATTTGTCATATAATATTGTGTATTATAGTTACCATTGTTCATTATTTCCGTATTAGTGTATTTAAGTTTCATGAGGACACAACTGTGTCTTATCTAAACTTTGAACCAATTTCTCTACCACTTAACATAATGTGCTGCACTTAATAGGCACTTACTGAGCATTTGTGGAATGAATATGAACTGGTTCCAGAAATAAATTTGGAATATGTCTCCAGTGATAAATACCAAGTATGAAACTGGAGGATGTTGAACATAGTGAAACCTTGTGGCTGTGAAAGAGAAAAGGAGATATGGGAAATGTACAATTGACTATAACATACCATACTTTATGGTTAAAAAATAAGATTAGATTTTTAGGACTTGATGTATAATGTCAATAATGATGGCCTCTTGGTGAGATTGAGTACATTTCACAAAGACTCGGAGGAATATGTTTCACAGGTAGACTGGCCACCTTGAATATCATACTCCAGGTACCTTCTCTGGCCACCCACGTCTCCATAGGAGTGACCTTGCCAGGGCCTACCTCGCCGAGGAGCTGATGTTCAGTGGGACATCCAGGTCAGCTGCAGCTGAGGCCAAACACATATGGCTAATCCTAATCTGTCTGAAGTTATTCATGGCATATTGTCCTCCAAGTGATTCCAGTTTCTAGCTGTCATTGTTCAAACCCTGTTCTCTGTCTCCCACTGCCTCTTCCCTTATTCCTCTCCTCATTAGTCGACCCCCTCAGACCTCCAACTCTAAAGCTCTCTAATCTTCCTACTGTGTTTTCTAGAATGGCTGTTCCATAGGTAACAGATTTGCTTTCATCTAAAATCTTTTCCTTTTTTTTGTTCTCTTCATCTTCTCGCACTTACTTAAACCTGAAACTAGCTCCCTCCTGATAACACAGCTTCCTTCCTGGCTAACTTCTCCAGCCCTGATTGTACATTTGTTCAGTCACCCTCCCTCTCCCCTTATTGGGAGCACAGACATTCCATGCTCCAATTGCTACTCCAGGTTCTCCCTCTACCATCGTTACCATTAACTCTCCTTTGAATTTCATTCAGTCTGTATTTATCACCCATTCTGGATTCTGTGGCTATTGTCTAATGACCTCTAGAACACTCCCCTTCCTTCTTCAGTGAGTTCAGTGCCAGACTCACAGTCTTTTTCTTCTCTATTCCTGCTGTCATACTAGGGGACTTCAGCATACATGCCTATACTTCCTCAAACACTCCCACTTCTCCACTTACTCCGTTCCCATGACCAATATATTCCTCCATCTGACCACAGCTACACAGAGATAATCATACTTTTTTGAGCTTGCCATATCTCACAGGTGTTCCATGACCTCTGAAATGCCTTTATCTAATCATTAGCTATTGTCATTCCTTTTCTCCTTCTGCTTTGCAACTCCAAACCTTGTCTTTCTCCTTGCCTCTTTATTCTATCAAAGATTTTGCTCTGCCAAACCCCAGCTTTGAATTATTCCCACCATCTTCTGCTATGGCTCCTACTTATGGGCTGTTGAATGAAGTTGGAGAAAATCACAAAAATATGTCCACTACAAATCTGTTATATGATCTCAACAGGTACCTCAAGCAGGAAGGCAGTCCTTATGCATTTCTCTAATCAAGTCATAATCCCACCTACCAAAATGGCTTTCCTAACCTCCTCAAATTTCCTATAGTTCTTCCTCCCCCCATTTTCTCAATGAGAGGCTTGCCTCATATTTTATTGAAAACTTGAGGCCATTAGCTAGGAGCTCTCTTTTCTTCCTTCCTCATCCCACATCACTCTGATGCTTTCTGAAACTTTTTTCCTTTGCCCTGTTTTGTATAAAGATGTAGTCATTCTTTTTGCCAAGGCAAACCTCTATGAAGAGATGATCCCATTCCTTTCCTTCTTCTCTAACAGACTGTCCCCTCGGCCATCCTAATTCTCTTACTGTCTCTTCTAGTCTTGCTTCAGTTGCCTCCTTTGTACTGGCTGCTGTCCAGAGATACCAATGATCTCTTAATTGCCAAATCTCATGACCTTTTTTTCAATCTCGTTTCTTTTTGACCATTCTGCAGCCTTTGAAGCTGCAGCTCTTCTCTTTGATACTGTCTTCTTTCTAGTTCTCCCCCATTCTCTGCCTGTCTGACTGCTCCTTCTCAGTCTCCTTTGCTGACTCTTCCACTACATCATACCTTCTAACTGTAGGCATATTGCTTAACTCTCTATCTTGTGCCCTCTTTTCTCCTTCTACGTTATTTTTCTTAGCAACTTCATCAGCTTTCATGGTTAATTGTTATCTCTATGTAGATGATTCTCAGATCTGTTTGTCCAGTCCTAACCTCTCTCTTGACCTCTGATAGTCGTTCATCTCCAACTGCCTTTTGGACAACCCCTCCCCCCCAACTTCTTTGTTACTGTCAAAGGTACTGCCATTCTTCCAGTCACCTAGGATTGCAGTCATTCTCAGCTCCTCACTCTTTCACCACCATATCCAGTCAGTTGTCAAGTCCTGTTACATGTATCCTCTCTTCTTCTTTGACCCTGCCACCACTCTGGTGCAGGCCCTTATCACTTCATGTCTGGTCTATTGCAATAGCTTTTTTGGTTTGTCTCCCCACCTCAGACCTTTCACTACTATCATCTACTCTTCACTTAGCTGTCAAATTAATCTTCCTATAGTACAGATGTTGCATTATCACTCCCCCATACACCCTCCATTTCGTAAACTGCATTGAATCCCTATTGCCTCCATGACCAAATGAAAAAAAAAATACTCCCTTTAAGTTTAAAAAATCCATGTTTGTGTTTTAAAGCCCTTCCTAACCTGGCTACTTCCTACCTTTGTAATCTTCTTATAGCTTATTCCTGTTCTCACACTTGGTCACTGAGTGATCCTGGATTCCTTGCTGCTCTAGACTCTGGCCATTTCACTGACTGTCCCCTAGCTCTGGACCTTTCTCCTCCCCTTCTCTGCTGTTGACTTCCCAGGCTGCCTTCAAGTCTCAGCTCAGGTTTCTGTGAAAAGTCTTTTC
>JAQQSV010015773.1:0-11993 GCA_028646515.1 Pseudochirops corinnae | reverse complement strand
CTCTAAACAATGTAAATCATATCCTGCCGAACTAGGTGTTCCTGGATACAGTGCTGGGACATCTTGCTTCACAGTTTAATATTCAATATTTGGGATCTTATATGTTTGCTGTTTTCTAATTTGCAGATTCAGGGTCTTCATTCTGGCTAGAGGTGTATTTTTTCCCAATGGTCTATTATTCAAATTATGTAAAGCAGTGAATAAATTATCTTTCCAATGTTGATGTGAATTATTAGAACTTAACTTCTTTAACTGTTCTTTCAATAATCCATTCATTCTTTCAATTAAGCCAGATTCTTGTCGATAACATGGAATATGATATATTCATTCTTTATTGTTTCATATATAATCTCATCATTTCATTACCTTTGAAATGTGACTCACTGTCACTTTGAATATGCATGGGGTTCCATAATATAGACTTATGAGATCTAGAGTTTTATAGGTGTTTTTCTGGGTCTCATTCTTATTAAGGACAAGTCACTAGTATACTTGAATAGGTGTCAACACAATTACATATAAATTTACATCCTTTGTCTTGTGGTAGGGGACAAATATAATCTATTTGCCAAATCTGGGCTGGATCTTTTCCCCTTTCTATCTCCCCAGTTACTATCTGAGGATCAGTTTCTTCCTTTTCCAATTGACACATATAACATTCATCTGCTATCTGTTTTTAACAATAAATGAGAGATACTAATACCTCAATCTTGTCCTATTGGTGTGTGGTATGGACCCCTAAATGGCCAGCCATTTGATGGACCCATTTTGCTAGTAGAAGATCATCAGTTGTTGGCAGAATAGGGACAATATGTTGAGTAGCAGTCTTTGCTAGTTTATCAACATGGGTGTTGTACTCACATTCTGGCTTGGTGAGGGACACATGAGCATCTACATGAAAAACTGACAAGTCAGTAACCAAAGACATGTTCCATATATCTTCTCATAATTCTTTACCCCAAACTAAATTACCATGAATTCCCCAATTTTAATTTTTTCCAAATGGGCATCCATGTAGCTAACCCATTTGCTACTGCCCACGAATCAATAAATATATGACATTGTCCTCGTTCTGCTTTGATGATTTGATGTACTGCTATAACTTCAGCATATTGACTGCTTCTGTCTATCCCAATACTTTCCAAAGTCCACCTAGTACATGGCTTATAGGCTTCTGCTTTCCAGTGTCTTTTATGGCCGAGATATTTTGCTATCCCATCACTAAAGCATGCATGTTTCTACTCTTCTTCAGTTAATCCTTCATATCCATCATTCCATTTTACCAAGGACTGTACCAACTGTTGCTTTGGTTGAGGTTGTGCCTCATTTCTGTCATTATTGATGACACCAAATGTAGTGTCAATGCAATATTTACAGCACCCATGATCATAATAAATATATTGACCATGACTATAAATATTCCTTCATGGTGCTCAATCACAAAATATAACAAACTTTCCATATAGAGGACAGAAGCAAAACATTTATTCAGACACCAGAAAACCAAATCCCAACACTAGGAAACTAAATCTATCATAGCAACATACAAGTTAATGCACCACAAAATAGCAGAGAGCCACACCATCCTTTAGCCTTTCCAATACAAGATCAATATTTTACTCACAAACCTGACTAACTCCTTGCCTAAGTATCCTCTCTCCCACCATCTCTCTGGCTCTGGTTCCCAACTTCCTGTGGCTCTGTTCTACCCTTCAACAAATTCCTCCCAGCACAGGCTCAATGTAACTACATTCAGTCCCCTTATAATGGGACAGAACTTATTTTCAAAGTAGGAAAGGTCTTCAAGTTCCCCTAGGCTTATTAAGGGCCAGGGAAGATCTTCAAATCCCTACTACCATTACACTGCTCTAGTGTCTTAAAATATAAGGTTTATATGAAATATAAAATATGAATTTCCCATATTAAGTGGAAAATGCCAAAACAGAACATATAAGATAATCTTTTGTGTCTTAAAGCTTAACAAATCATGATCTCTTTGACTGAATATAAGTTTAGAGCCTTTGGCCATTAGACCATTCTCATAGATACGGAAAACACCACCTTGCTGATTCTTGTCCCCTACCCTTTATCTGCCCCCCTCCCCTTCCTCCATTTGCCTGTCAAATTCTTACATGTCCTTTTCAATATAGCACTAAATCTCTATCTTCTTCAGCAAACCTCCTCAGGTCATTCCAGATGATTTTTTTTTCACTCCCAAGTACCATTTCAACACTTAGTGGTCTTTGGAGAGGAAAGAAAACTAAATAATGAATCACAGAACCTCAGTCCAAATCCAGTTCTGCTACTTACTACTTCTATTCATTTGGACAAATCACTTAATATTTGTGGGCCTCAGTTCCTTTATATGGAAGACAATTAGACGATGAACTCAAAGATTCCTTTCCAGCTCTGATTCTATGGGCTATGATCTATGATTCTGTCATCTCTTGTATTATCTTGAATAGCTCTGTGTGTGTGTGTTTTAACTCATGTTCTTAAAATGTTAAACTCCCATTTCTATAGTATGTTAAGATTTAGTGTGCTTGTCCCATAAGAGTGTTAACAAAAGGAAGATATTGTTAGCACCTTTTTCAGATGAGAAAACCAAGGCTTAAGGGAGTATAAAGATGACCACTGGTCTAGAGATATCACAGGTAGGTACTGCTGGAATAGAAAGAAGGGAAAATAAGTGGAACCAAGATCTTATGAACTGATGGAGTGCACATGAAATCCAGGTAGAGAAAAGAGTGAATTCTAATGAACTGAGGCAGAGAACAAAATGTAGTTGGTGATAAACCTAAAGTCCACACCATACATTCTTCTTTCTCTGCTTCCTAAGAAGAAATACTGTGGAAACTCTCTTTATCTATCCAACTCTGTCACTTCTTGTTCCCCCTCTGGTCTGGTAGAGATAAAGCGTATGTACATGGGACACATACACACTTCTCACAACTGCACTCATATCAGAATCTGATATATTTTGTCTTAAATTCGTATTCCTTTTACCATTATTTTGGTCCAATTCATTAAGTATATACTTTTTGATTGAGAAAGAGGATATTAACTTAAAAAGAATCAGAGGTTTTCCTTAGCTTGGGATAGGGTGAGGGTTTGATAATTAGAGATAATTTCTGTAATTTTAGTAATAGTCTAGAACTTATGCTAAGGTTGCTTTTTAACCCAAAGAGAGACTTAGTAAGGAAATGAATTAGCAATAAACTATCAGTATAGGTTGATGCATTTGTTCAACTACGTACCCAGACAACTGCCAAGTAGATACATGGAAATATAATGAATTAGTTAACAAAGTATGGTCAAACTTGAATTACTATGGTAAGAAAGAAGTGGCAGGAGGATACATTTCTAGAAGTCTACTTTCATAATCGGCTGTCTTTTACCACATGATTTTAATGTTTAAAGTGATTTCTGGAGCAAGGGTCAAGAGATAGGGCAACATGCTGGATGGCTTTTTTTTTATAATACATTCTGCCATGTTACTGAATTTTTATTACATTCACATGAATTTTAAAGAAGGAAGATTGAACTCTAATATAAGAATTAGTCTTCATTAATCAGATAGGAAAAAATGAATGAATAGATAAAAATTCCATCTCAAGGATGTCAAAAGAAACCATACTTTTTTTGTTTAATGTATTACTAAAGAAGTAAGCTGCGGGTAGGGTAAGATTGGAATGTCTCCTTGGTTCAAAGACTACAGACTGCTTTGTTCTTCAGCTATTCATCATAATCTTAATGGATTCTTTTAGACTCTCAGAGACGTGAGCTGTATTGGTGACCAGAGAGCATGGTTCAATGCATTTAGCAAACAAACCCTTACTAAGTTCTAGCAAACAATTTGTGAAAACTCTGACCTCAGTTAAAATGGCCAAATCTTCAGAATGAGAAAAGATGGTTCAGAGTCATTTTTACCACCAAAATTGTAAAAGGAGTCTAGATGTTAAAGTATCATGCATTTCAGCAATTGTAGGAACATGGCAAGAGAGACTGAATTGAACTTCATTTTCTATAATGTATTTACCTCAGTGTGGATAGTAATGTACACATTTATTTGGCAGGTATGAGAACTTAGTATCTGGAGCTTCTATGATGGAATGTTTTAGTGAACCTCAATGATTGAGATTTGTTCCAAGTCGGCATAATTTTGAAAATACTTAAAATTCAGTATGGATTAGTAGATAAAGGGTTAGAATAATAATCAAGAAAATTTGATTTCAAATCCTGCCTCTAACACTAATTGTGTGATCATGGGCAAACCACTTTATCTCTGTGAGCCTTAGTTAGATAGAACATTACCTGGAATTTTACCTGACACAGTTTTAGTGTAGTTCAAACGAGATCATGTATGTGAAATATAACACTAAATCTGTATCTTCTTCAGCAAACCTCCTCAGGTCATTCCAGATGATTTTTTTAAATACTATGTAGATATCAGATTTTATTGCATAGAGGCAGTGAGGTATAGTAGATAAAACTGATCTGGAGTCAAGAAGACATGTTCAGATTCCTTCTTTAATGCCTGAGGTGATGGAAAAGTCAATTAATTTAGCTTAGTCTCACTTTCCTCATCTGTAGTTTGGGCATAATATTTGCCATACCTACCCCATTTTGATGGGGGCGGAGATGAAGGGAAGGAGGTTTGAGTTTCAAATGAGATGTCTCTCAAGCATAATGAAAATTCAAAATACTATATATGTGACAGTTATTATTACTAATATTTACTTTTTATCTGTTCAGATGTGTGATTTCACTGGCATAGAGAACTACTAATAAGGAAACTTCTTTTGTTAATGCAAATCATTACCTGCAATCCAACTTATAGCCTTAGACAATTGCTTAAGGACATTGGCAACTGTCTTAGCCAGGGTCACCATATCCAGTATGTCAGAGGTTGTATTTGAGCACACATCTTTCTTACAACAGAGGTAAGTTCTCTACACACTGTATCACACATTCAATGCCAATTCAATTCACAATTCAATGCCAATACTTTTTTTTCATCTATGACTTTATTCTTAACTTATATTGATTCTTAAAGGTGATAATTACAGTGATCATTTATAAGAAGAGCAAAATATGGATCAGACCTTCTATTCCCACTTACCAAAGTATTTGAAATGTGTTAAATGTTTTAATATTTTATTTTGCACCCATAACCCATAGAGTAATAACACGCCTCATAGAAACTCACTGCTTTGCAATATGTTTGAGTTTGTTCCCAACCCTTTCCCCTGGAGAAATGAACCCACAAAGAAGTGCATAAACTGCTTCATAAACAAGAGATGTTTCCAAATTTGGGAATGGGACATTTGCAGTGAGTCCAGAATTTGACTGAACTTGTGTTGAACCATTTCTCCTCTTTTTGTCTTTGAAGGGCTTTGCAGAGGCTGGTGGAACAGTGAAAATTTCCTCGCCACTGCATAATGAAGGCAGGCTGTTCCCTTGCTCCTGTAAACACTGGAAAGAAAGAAAACAGCTGCTGTGTGAAAATGAGGCTTGCTCACACATTTCAAGATAACTTCCTTGAAGATACATCTTTAGATAACTTGAGCCCACAATCCTGTAGGTATAAATATGAAACATATTGAAGAATGCAAGGAGGGAGATTTGTTTTTGTATGTCAAGCAGTGTGTTCAGCCTAGCAGAAAGGTTCCTTATCCCTGTAGGCTCTCACAGGCTTGTGGGATAAAAGTGAGTTGTACATCACTGGTTTGTTGTGGTCTCCCAAACCATATCAAACAACCTATGACATGCTCTTCATTCAACAGATGGAAAGTATAGCTTTGCTGGCTGGTGCCAGTAAGGGAGGATAGTTGGGAGAGGAGAATAGGGGGCCCAGAGATACAGACAGTCAGTGTACATTCCATTGAATGGTTAATGGTCAAGAAAAGCGGGAGTTCACTGAGGCAAGACACTGAGGAATGTCCAAGTTGTTTTTGTGATTGATGGCCAGTAGAATGCCAAGGATCAGGAGAAAATAAGCACAAAAAGACATTTCACAAGAGAACACAAGGCATTAATAGTGAATATTATGCCTAACACTGATGATGATTTATAGTCTGGCTGGGAGACAAAACCACCAATCTGGTGCCGCTAATAATATGCAAACCATGGAAAACTCTTTTTTAAAATGACAAAGTACACAACAGCCACAAAGTTTCTCTTGGAAGTTTGCTTCCTCTTTCAAGATTTCATGTAATCATTCAATTTCCAAGGTCATCCATCTAGAAAGAAATCTATGGTGCCAGTGTGGGATTGCAATTAGAGATATTTCTCAACCAGCAGTCCAGGCCAGACATCAAGGACTCACTTTAACATTTAACCAAAACATTACCTCCCTCTTACTTAAACTATTCTTGAGTATGGGTGCTTGCGTAGTTTCTGATTTCAGTTTCCTTTCTTGAGGCTCACATGGCGTCATTCTTTACCTAAACATTAACAAGAACAGGATACTTAATATAGCATGTAGTATGATGTCATAATACAAAAACTGCCCAACTGGCTAAAACTTCTCTCTCCCATTCTCATCTTACTCTCTCCTCCTAGAAGAGGCAACAGGCTGTCTACTGAGCGAGAGAATGTCCCCACCCTACTCCCTGCATGAAGATATGTTCAGTCTCTGTATGGCTTGCACATTCCAGGGACTGTTCAAGCTCATTTCTAGGGCATGACCCAAGGTAAGGAAAGTTGCAATCAGAAAGCCTAAAACTTGTATCCTGTCGTTATACTCCTGTGCTCCCTCCTTGACATGCTCCAGGAGCTCACATTTTGATGCACAATTCGGAGTAGTTTATTCTTGGCCACTATATAGCTTGTGTAGAGTTAGAAGAAATAGGGGTTCAAGAGTTGCAACCATTAGACTGGGCATAGTCTCAATCACTTTAAACTATCCAGAATGGAGACAGTAGTTTTTCTCAATTCTGTTACTGAGAAGGCATAGTACTCAAAGGCTTATCAACCTTAGTAATGGGAACAGATTATTTTTTTTCTAAAAATCACTTTTTGTATCTCTCAGAAGACAAGAAAGAATATGAAATGTAGATGGTTGCCTGTTTTTAAGATTACGTACTTATATTTTTTTGCTTTTTTTTTTTTTTGGAGGGGAAAGGCAGGGCAGTTGGGGTTAAGTGACTTGCCCAAGGTCACATGGCTACTGTGTGTGTGTGTGACTGTGTGTGTGTGTGTGTGTGTGTGTGTGTGTGAAGTGTCTGAGGACTGATTTGAACTCAGGTCCTCCTGACTTCAGGGCAGGTGCTCTATTCACTGCCCCACCTAGCCACCCCTAGTCCACTCATTGGACATGTCTGTATTGAAGTCTCTTTGCCCTGCTGAAACACCCTCAATTTAATGTCTGTATATTCACACTTTATTTTTTTGAGATTCATATCCATTCTATTTTTTTGGGAGGGAGGGTGGGTTTCCATCTTACAGAAATTCAAGCTTTGCATAGACACCAGTATGGTACTGTATATTTTTCAATAGCACATTTTTACTGAGTTATTTTTAAAAAATGAATATGCAAACACCCCAGAGTGTGTGAAAATGTGCAAACCTAGAGCCATTAAAATTTAGATTTTATGATTTTGGGAAGGATTCAAAATATTCTATGTAGATGGATGGGTAGAGGAAGGGGCACAGACTAAGTGCCATGTTTTACAAAAGTGAATAAGGGAATTATCTATGGATTACAGATCAATTATACTAACTTCTATAACTGGAAAGGTTCTGGAATAGGTCATTAAAAATAAATTTGCAAACACCTGCAGAATTATATGTGTTAAATGGCACTGAATGCAGATTTGTTAAAAAAAAAAATCATTCTAAACTCAATTTCCTTCTTTGACAAAGCTCCTGACCTTGGATGGGGGTATTATCCTTTGTCCTAAGTAATCTTGCTATTTTTTAAAAAGAAATTATTTTCTCACTATTTTCTTTGACAAACGGGATCCTAATTTCCAGAGAATAAGTGAAAATGTTAAGGGAATAGGATAGTAATAGGAACCAGAGCTGAGAGTTAACTGGTACAGGTGAAAAACAAGCAAATGGGATACTAAATTCTTGAACATAACTGGGAAGATTAGATGAAAACTCTTACAATTCAAGGATTTATAGTTTTGTTAGTTTAAGTATATTCTCCCCCTTGGCTAATCATAACTGGTCAAGATCCTGGAATATGATCTTTAAGAAATTCTATGGCCAGAAGTCATCTTCCCCATGAACAACCTGGTTATAGTTTTCCTCCAAACTTAACTGGAATGGTTTGCACACAAAAGACATCTAAATCTCTTCAACAGTCCCATATTTTTTTTAAAAAAAAGAGTATTCCCAGTATAGAAGAATCTATGATGATAGATTTAGAGTTAGAGGGTCTTAGAGGACATCTAATTGACCGTTTCCTTTAATAAATAAATAGTGAGAACCAGAGAATCAGTCAATAAGTATTTTCTAAGTGCTTACTATGTGCCAGGCACTCTGCTAAGTGCTGAAGATACAAAAAAAAAAGGAAAAGATACTGACTAATCTTGAGGATATCACAACCTAATGAAAACTTAAATGATTTGTTTAAGATTGCCAGTCTTTAAGAACCTCTGTCACACTGAGGCGTTAGAAGAGTAATTTGGTAAACTATAAAACTTTTCTATTATACAAAAATGTGTTAGTTGTTTTCCTTCATTCTCAAAATGACATCATTATGTCAGAGTCAAGGTGCAATGTGTCTGACTGTGGTTGATCTGACCAATATGAGCTCAGAAGGCTCTACCACCAGATTAGGCACAAATAGTTCACATTAAAATTTGGAGTGGAGATGTCTCTAAATTTGAGCATCTCAAGTTTCTTTTGTGCTACTCATAGAGCACAGTGACTTCTTTGATGTGGGTATACCATTCTGGGTGGTATTTTGCCAGTGATTCTTATGTCACACAATTGATTCAAAGAATGTCCTTGAATTGCTCCTTCAAACCTCCATGTGAGTGCTTGCCTTGTGAAAGTGCTCTGTAAAATAGTCTTTTAGGCAGTTTTATATCTGGCATTTGAACAATCTGGCTATCACAGCTGTGCCTCTGTAGTAGAATTTGAATGCTTGACAGTTTAGTTTGAGAAAGGATCTCAGAATCTGGTACCTTATCTTGCCAGATGATTTTAGAATCTTCCTAAGACAATCCACATGGAAGAAATTCAGTTTCCTGGCATGGAGCTAGTATATTGTTAAGGTTTTATAAGGTGAATGAAATTTACTCAGTTATATGGCAAGAGAAGGTTATCCTCTAGGAGCTCAAGGATGCCTCAATCATACATATCCACAAAAATTTGTAATTTCATATTGGAAGAAAAAAGATAACCCACACTACCTGTATATATCTTGTTTCTGTGATTCAGTTATATACATAGAAGTGCCTCCAAAATGACCTGTCAAGTTATAGTAATCCAGATTCCGTTAACTTTAATTTGGATATTTTCCTTAGGCTTCACTTTGAATACAAACAGGGGAATCTAAAAGATTCTTTCCTGAATCGCACATTTCCCAAATAGATACTCTTGTGATATTTGGTGACCCTCAAGGGTCATGCTGGCCGTCAGGGACTCACTAATATGTCCCAGAGTCTTTTCTTCTGGAAGTATTGAACCTCTCTAACTTTGAAAGAAATCATTAATCCTATCCTCATTTTCTCCTAATTCTTGCTTTCTTTTTTTTTTGTTGTTGTTGGTAAATAGTATTTTATTTTTCCAATTATATGCAAAAATAGTTTTCAACATTCATTTTTTATAAGATTTTAAGTTTCAAATTTTTTCTCCCTCCCATCTCCTCTTCCCTAAGAAGACAAGCAATCTGATATAGATTATACATGTGCAAACATGTCAACACATTTCTACATTAGTCATGTCATGAAAAAAGAAGCAGAACAAAAAAGGAAATTCGCAAAAAAGTGAAAATAGTATGTTTCACTCAATTAATTTCTGTAAGATGGAAACCCACCCTCCCTCCCACAAAAATAGAATGGATATGAATCTCAAAAAAATAAAGGGTGAATGTACAGACATTAAATTGAGGGTGTTTCAGCAGGGCAAAGAGACTTCAATACAGACGTGTGCAACGAGTACATAATCTAGGGGTGGCTAGGTGGGGCATTCAGATTCTATAGGTCTTTCTCTGAATGTGGATTACTAAAATAATTTATTACTGTGTCTTGTGAATCTAATCTATTACATTGATCAACCACTCTATTTCTTAGCCAGTACCAAATAGTTTTGATGATTGTTACTTTGTAACATAGTTTTAGATCTAGTATGGCTAGACCACCTTCTTTTCCATTTTTTAAAATATTCTTCATTGTTTTCCTTTAATATTTTATATTCTTCATTCTTCTTTTTGTTGTTGTTATTTGTGACCCTTTGTTCTTCCAGATGAATTTTGTTATTTTTCTTACTCTGTAAAATAAGTTTTGGTAGTTTGGTATGGTAAGTTTGGTATGGTAAGTAAATTAGTTTAGGCAGAGTTGTCATGCTTGTTATATTTGCTGGGCTTACTCATGAGCAGTAGACATTTTTCCAGTTTTTTAGACCTGACTTTATTTGTGCAAAAAGTGTTTGGTAGTTGTGTTCATTTACTTCTTGGGTTTGTCTTGGCAGGTAGACTCCCAAATATCTTATGCTGTCAATAATCATTTTAAATGGAATTTTTCTTTCTATCTCTTCTTGCTGAGTTTTGTTGGTAATATATGGAAATTCTGATGATTTAAGTGAGTTTATTTTATATCACTCAACTTTGCTGAAGTTGTTAATTATTTTAAAGTAGTTTTTTAGTTGATTTTCTAAAATTCCCTAAGTATACTATTATGTCGTCTGCAAAGAGTGATACTTTTGCTTCTCCATTGCCTAGTCTAATACTTTCAATTACTTTTTCTTCTCTTATTGCCAAAGTTAACCTTTATAGTACAATGTTGAATAATAGTCATGATGATGATCACCCTTGCTTTACCACCGATCTTACTGGGAAGGCTTCTTCCCATTACAGATAAAACTTGCTGACACTACCTATCATTTTAAGAAAAACTGTATTCCTATACTCTCTAGTGCTTTAAAAAAGGAATGAGTGTAGTATTTTTTCAAAAGCTTTTTCTGCATCTATTGAGATAATCATATGATTTATGTTGGTTTTGTTATTGATATGGTCAATTATGTTAATAGTTTTCCTAATATTGAACCAACCCTGCATCCCTGTTATAAATCCCACCACATTATAATGTAATATCCTCATCACAAATTTCTATATTCTCCTTGCTAATATTTTGTTTAAAATTTTTGTGTCAATATGAGGGAAATGGGTCTATAATTTTCTTTCTCTGTTTTGGCTCTTTCTAGTTTAGGCATCAGCACTATATTTGTTTCATAAAAGGAATTTGGTAGAATTCCTTCTTTGCCTATTCTCCCAAATAGTTTACATAGTATTAGAATTAATTGTTTTTTTAATATTTGGTGAAATTTGCTTGTAAATCTATCTGGTACTGGAGTTGTTTTTTTTCCCCCCCTTAGGAAGTTCATTGATGGCTTCTTCAATTTATTTTATCAAAAATGGCTTTCCCTTCTGGAAGCAGAGCCCCACAGAGATTTAAAAAAAAAATTTAAGGTCTGAAGAACCATGAGTAAGAACAAGCATAAGAAGCTAAGTAAGAATAGCTCCCAAACCCTAGACTCCTTCTTTCGGGAAAAGAAAGATCATGGGAGAGAGAGGGAGGAGGAGAGCGCAGCCAGAGCGCCCCCACCAGAGGCCTCCAATAAACATGAAGAATGCCTTAAAGCTAGGGATGAGCTGAAGAAGGACTTTCAAAACCAAATAAGGGAAGTGGAAGAAAAACTGGGAAGAGAAATAAGAATGTTGCAGGAAAATCATGAAAAGAGAGTCAGCAGTATGACTGAAGAAATCAACACCCTAAAAAATAGATTAACTCAAATGACAAAAGAGGCCCAAAAAGCCA
>JAQQSV010015772.1:0-11993 GCA_028646515.1 Pseudochirops corinnae | reverse complement strand
TAATAAATGTTTGTGTTTATCTTCTTCAGTGGAACATTGTCATAGTTGAAGTACTAGGTAAATTATAGTGCTAAATAAGATCGAAGTGCTAAATAAAAGTTCAAGGGACAAAGGAAAAAAGCATGAAAATGATTGTTTTAAGATTATGCATTGGAGTATTTGAGTATTAAAAATGGTGCTAAAAAGGATCATAAATTTCCTTCTAAATTAACAATGATGATTTTGTTGACTGAACTTGGAACAGTTGAGTACTACAACTTTTTCTTTTGGACCAAACCTGTGATTTCATCAGTTTAGGAAATTACCAGTGTGGAAACTTCAAATCAAATTGGCAACTCTAACTTGCAGTCTAGAGTTCCCTGGAGATAAAGCTTTCTACTCACTTGGAAAAACGTGAATTTTTAAACATACATGTCCTCTTTCATCAAGGAATTAATAGTCTTGTACTAAGCATGATATTATAAAATAGAAGAAATTTTAGATTGGGAGATTCAAGTTGTTGAGTCCAACTTCTTGCCTGTTTCATAGTATTACATAGATATCTCTTGGGAAAACTAGAATTGACAGTTCATGAATAAGATGTATAGAAGTCATCATATCATCTTAAGCATGATATTGGCTCTAGTCATTTGTAATTCACCATTCATAAAAGTGTGTCTATCCAGTTATTTTTGATCATAACAGTTCTCAATACATCTGAAGACATCATTAGTAACTAAAGGAAAGAATGAATGAAAAAGCATTTAATAAATATTTACTACATATTAAGTACTATTCAAATAGAAAAGGTGAAATAATCCCTGCTTTCAAATACAATAAAAAAGAGAGTTCAGAAGACAGTACAATAGAGAATTCTACAGAACAAATTGAAATACGTATTTGAATAATTAATTCTGAAAGACTGGTCACTAAATCAAGAAGAGCCAACCTCTCAGGGGATTTAAAGGGAATGAACTCAACCTTTAAACCTTTCTAACTTGCAGTTAAATGGGCCAGGACCCTTCCATCAGGGGTATTGACATTCTGAGTTACCTATTAGTCTCTCTCTCTCTCTCTCTCTCTCTCTCTCTCTCTCTCTCTCTCTCTCCACACACACACACACACACACACACACACACACACACACACACACACATGAAAGACTGTCTTGTCAGAGAAAAGAGGGAAAATGACACCAAAGAAGGAGTGTGACCTATCTGCTTCCTTTGAAACAAACACCCATAAGGTTTCTCTCAATATTACATTTCTCATTACAAATCCCTTTATAAGAAGAAAATTCTGAAATCAATTTTGTGATATTTTCATACAGCAGTAATAGCAAACACTAATGTAACAATACACAACCTACTCCTGACCCCATAGAGCTGGGATGCTCACCTTTGCTTATTAAGAGGCTCCTCTCAGCGCTGGACACAAGGACATACCTAGGGTTTAGTCTTGGAGAGGGTAGGACTTTTTCTACTATACTCTATAGCTGAGAGCTCTTCAGAGTCAGCTCTTCAGCTCTTAGAGTTCCATTGAAGAACCACTTCTAAAACTTAGGTGTGGCTGATGCATGGGGCTGTCTTAAAAGGAAGTACAAAGATATTTTATGTACTTCCTTTTGGGGCAGGATATTTGCTTTCTACATATTTCCTAAGGGTATTGACCAAAAGAAAAAATAATCTCCTTAAATAAAGAGTAGCAGTAACTATTAACATATGAGACATTTAGTAAGATTGTTGGAATTTTACTTCTCCTACATTCTCTGCATTGTCTAAATGACTTCCACAAGGTCCATATCTTCAGATAAGTCAGGCAAAGGCTTGGAGCTTTTCATTCTGTTTATGGTCATCTTTTCTGAGAAAGGTATGGTTTCTAGTAAGTTGTAACGAAGAAACAAAAGAACCCCTAACCCTTTAAACCTTTAAGACTGCAAACCTGAAAATATCTTAGAATCACTATTTGGTCACCTATGCTTAGGAAAGAACACAGCAGAAGAGGCAGCTAAGACTTTCAGATCTAATTTCAGACTCACCTCACCTGTGCACTGTGCTGGCTATCATCTAGGAGCTGTTACCCTTTTCTTCAAGGACTGGAGCATATACCCAAAACTTTCTGACTCCTGGATCAAAGAATCCAGCCCTTTCCCCTCCACCCCCCAAAGACAAGGAGAAAGAGAGGTCTAACAGACAGGGTTACTCCCATTAATATCAACTGGGTATTCAGTTTTTCCTTTTTTTAAGGACAAATACTGTGAAGTGGCCTTTTCTCTTTTCTGTGTCCACCAAGGAACAAACCAGGGTTTGTTAAATTATCCTAAAAACAAAACAAAAAAACAAAAAACTCTTTTTTTTTTTTTTTGCAGGGGGAAGGCAGGGCAATCTGGGTTAAGTGACTTGGCTAAGGTCACACAGCTAGTAAGTGTTAAGTGTCTGAGGTCAGATTTGAACTCAGGTCCTCTTGACTCCAGGGCCAGTTCTCTAGGCACTGTGCCACCTAGGTGCCCCAATGCAAGAAAATCAGTTTAATTAATCAAACCTTCTTACTACTGGTTTCTGGATGCATTTTGAAGAGATCCTTGTCAGCTAGGAGAACTGTTAGTTTTCTATAAATTTCATAAATCTTTATGACTTTAATAGGCAGTTATAGGTTATGATGTAATCTGCTTGCAATGAAAAATGTATACTTATTTAGTAAAATATCCCATTGATGGAGATTAAATTAGCTCTACTATTGCTGGATAGTCTAGAATTCTAATTCTTATTCTTAGGACTACTTAGTGGGCTTGGTTTATAGAGGATCATAAATATTACATCAGGCCAAATTACTGATAGTCTCCAGAGCTCCCAAGTGGAGCATCCATTAGTTAAAAGAAATCAATGTCATCATGTAGATACACAGAATATAGGTTCAGAGACAACCATGGAAGATATGAGAAAGCTGTACTGCAAAACAAGAAAAGATAAAATGTTCTGAATGAGTCTTTTAAAAGTAAAATCTTGACTCTAAAAGGGATAATACTGTAACATCATTTTTTAAAGATATTTTTTTCATCACTAAAAACTATGAGCTTTCATGAGTTTAATATTAATATAATGCTCCTTCTTACTGAGGCAACCCTAATCTTCTGCAATTTTCCGTACTTCTATTATCATCGTTTTTATTATGTTTATTCTTTGGCTAGAGAGGTGAAGGTCCTGGCTGAAAGTTGTTCATTCAGGTGTAATGATATAATTATTGATTAATTAAACCAATGTTGCCATCAGAGTCTCTTTCTTTTGATCTTAATGTTATGTGGTCCTTATTCCTCAAGATTGTTATCTCCTCCTTTTTTCTCAGGTTGAAAAGATGGACTTAGAAAGTGTTGATACGGGCACCCCAATAAAAATGAAATTCAACCTTTCCAGCCTTGGCAATAAGTTACATATTTCAGAATTCATGCCTGCCATAGAGTCACTCAACAACCACATTCAATACATCATCTCCCAGGAGAATGACAATGGCATCTTCCAACTTGACCAACAGGATGGGCTAAGCTACTTGCACACGACCAAGAAAAAATCTGTGCCTGGAACTTACACACTGGAAATCACTAACATTCCTCTGTATAAACAGAAAGAAATTAAGAAACTGGAAGGCAGTAGTGAAGACAACTACCTCCTGGGGGAGTTTGGTGAAGCTCTCAAAATGAGGTTGCATATTCAACTCTACTAAACCCTTTATAGACTTGGTTTGATACTCAAACCACTGAATAATCACTAAATAGTTCACCTATTTAATCCACTTGAGCATATCTATTCTTCCCAATCTATAAGGAGTCAGTGACTATTAAGAGGGAAAAAAAAGACCTTTATTGCCCTCCCCTTCACTTTCCACTCACCCCTGTCCCCACATATACTTTAAACTCTGCTTTGGACAAAGATTTGGGTACAAAGCAACCGTGTTGTTGTTGTTTTTACTATAACTTCATTTTAAAAAAATATTTAAAAAACCGAGCTAAAGGTTAAAAGGATCGGCATATGGCACCAAATGCATGAAAATGTGAGCTTTTTTTTCTTATTAGCAGTCTGTAACAAGTTAAGTATTTTGCTAAAGTTCATAATTTTAAAAATATATAGATATTTATTTTAATGCAATAATATATGGAGAAATGAACAGACTAAACAAGAAGGGAAACTCATTTGTTTTTCTTTAGATTTATAAATTTGAACTATTTCATTTTAGAGGTATTTTTAAAAAATCCAGTAGATTCAAGAGATGTTTCCTTTTTCCCCCTAGTCATCCAACATGTCTTAAAGAAAGCCTTGCAGAGCTGAATGAAAATTATAATAATTTAAAAAAAAATTTGAATTACATAAGACTCTAGAAAGAATGATCAAAGCCAGAGCAGCTCACTGTGTTTGTATTCTATACCACCAGACACATTAATAGAAGATGAAGCATAACCCCTGTAGCCAAAATACCTTGACTACTTTTAATACCATGAGCATTGCAGACCAAATTGTACTATTTCCTTCTCAAAACCCCAAGGAACTACATGTGCTACCCATAACACCTCATTCTTTAAAAGGGTGCTCTACATATTTGTGTTACTGTAGGCGCTGAAATGTCATTCTTGTGAAAGGAACTCCTGAAGTTTCCCAGGGTTTGGTCCTGGCTTAGATCAATGGTGCATTTACTATGATCAAACTATTTCAGGATTGCCATATGTGCAAACTAATCATGCAATGCAGCCAAGGAAATGTGTGTTTTTTTGAATTTTTTTTAGAACTTTCATTAATGCTGTAGTTATACACCATATGCTTCATTTTGTCATAGTCTATTGTATATGAAAAGTGCTTGTACAATTAATTGATATTTAGTTTGCTTTACTCTTTTTTTTAGAAAACAAAAAGCTATATTATTATGTGCTTTATAAGGTTTATGTCCCAACGGTGTTTTTTTTTTTTTTTTTTTTGGCAGCTATTGTCTATAAGGACACATGACCAAGCCTCATATGTAAAACGACCAAAGCACATACTTATTCTACATTTGTTTCTATCCTGTACCTGTGCTGACTGAAGATTAGTAACCAGTTATACTCAGTGTTTTATTTATTTTTGTTTTGTTTTATGGGGAAAGAAACATTATAAATTTGTAATCAAGTGTTTGTGAGGAAAGATTTTTGGTTTTTGCTTTTGTTTGTTTTTATAGATCTGTATCAAATATGGAAACATTTTTCTTGCATTAAAAGCTTGTTTGGGGGTAGATTTTCTGGAATTACCTGTATTTAAGAGTATAGAATCTTGTTATTACACAGAGATATTCTCACAATGGTCATTTGGCATTTGTAAAACATATAATTTACTCTCACAAAGATTCATCTTCAATGGAGCATTGTCATCAAAATGCAAGTTTCAATCAGGAAGCAGCCATTATGTGTAGTAGATAGAGTATTGGGCTCAAAGTTTGAAAGATCTAGGCTCAAATCCTCCCTCTGACACATACTGGCTTGGTGACCCTGGACAAGTAACAACTTTCTAGTTCTCTTAGGCAACTCTCTTAACACTCATTTCAAAGTTTCAAAGTTGGTAGGCAACATTTCCTTACCAGAAATTCCTTTTGCCAATGAAATCATAATTTAAATCCATTAAAAAAAAATCCAGAGGTAGTCATTTCCCAGCATCCTGATACTTGTTTAAATATGTATTTTTACAAGAATTTTAAATTTTATAAGATTTGACTAAAGCTCTAGTGTGTACTTGAATATTCATCATGTTAAAATTATATCATAAGATTATAGGTTTAGAGCTATCAAGGACTTTAGAAACCACTGAGTTCAACCCTCTCATTTTACAGATGGAGAAACTGAGGCATTGCCTGGGGTCACAAATGTTTTGAGAAAGGATTTAAAACAGTCTTCTTTCAAGTCTATTATCATCTTCATCTATCACTGAGATGGAGACAGAATCCCTTTGGGGAAGCTTTTCTACTATACTCACCCCCAGGGAATTTTTAGGACATTATTTAAGGATGGCCTTTCCCCTGAATCTTGCTTCACTTTTTCTAAATCAATGATAATAGCTAAGAAACCCCTAAGACAAAATCCTACCTTTACTGTTAGCAAATGTCTTTTCTGCAGAGAAACTATTTTCCCCTTAATATAAAAAAGTATGTGTGCACACAAATAAAAATAAGGTGTAGTACACACTTATACACAAAATATAATGTGTATATGATATACATAATACAGACTGCTTTATATAACATGTCTGGAGCTTTAAAAGTTACATATAAAATTTATACTTGTAAATTAAACTCTATTTAGTGGAGATTCAGAGTGTCATGTAAAATCCCACAGTGTGTATGGAAATACTCACTTTATTTAGGGTTTATTAAATTGAGAATAAAGATAAAACTTAAAACCTCTGTCTAAGATGCTTTGAGATGCATCCCAGAATTAAATACAGACTTTAGGGAATCATATGCTTAAATAAGCAACTTGGAAAACAGGGAAATATTATGATGGATCTCTACTAATCTTTACAAACTAGAACTTGGCTTCATTGAGTAAAGCATTTGCCTCTGGGTATTCTCTGAAACTTGACTGTGTATTTAATTTCATCTGGCATTGTTGCATTTTGAATATTGTAATATGGAATTATCTGAAGCCAAATTAGATTTTAGCTTTGAAATTTGGACAAGTAAAATCTATTTTGCTTCAGAAGCCTGAGAATTCACAACACTGAGGAGGAAAAGCTTTATATATTCTATATCACAATGAAAACTTACCACTTTGAGACACTGTTTTCATTAGAATTTTAGCTCTATTCTGGAAGCAAGTAGTGCTACAAGATCTTATGCTCTCTAACATAGCCAGGATAAATTGATGTCTGATAAACTGATTGCTAATGGTATTTTCCTTCCTGTTTTGTCATTCCTGTTAACAGTTTCTGAGATGAAATCTGGTTTTAGATGTGTTCAATCCAATGATGTGTTCAATCCCTTTGTTGGTAATTTTTTTTTTTTACAACACAGATTATGTGGTTGTATTCCACTACTCAACTAAAGCAGTTGAAAAACCATTTAGAATTTAGTTAGGCATGAGATATCAAGATTTCAAGAAGGCATAGAAGCCAATTCTTTTTTTTTTTTCCTCATTCTATTGCCAGGATGATGACCTAGTTTGAAAATTTCATGAGTCTTGAAAGTCATGAGATGCCACAAAAACTTGCCTACTACAAACATTAGCCCAAGGAAATATTTGTATTGTTTATATATAGGTGAGCATTCTAAGAATGGTTTTAAAGTGGTCACTCTTGGACTTTTGAGTCCACAGAGATGTCAGCTTTCATTTTTCTTACATTCTATGTTATTTACGAAATGAAATCAATCATTCTAGCTCTCCACTGATGAAAGTCAGTATAGTATTGGGTTTAAGAAGCTTGGAACAAAATCTTACATGGTCATCTTTGTTAATTCATTTTTCAAATTTACAATAACTTAAATCAGAGCAAAACATTCACAGTAAATCAAAATGTAGCATTCACAATGTTACAACTTATCACAGAAAATCAAATTACAGCATTCATCATGTTACAACTCAACAATTTATCACAAAAAATGGCTACATAGTTTTCACCAAAGTGCTCACAATAGTTTTCAACAAAGTACAATCATTTAGTCACTCAATCATTTAGTAACTCAATAATTCAATCATCCTTAGGGAAGCTTGCCTCCTTAATCATTCAATCATCCTTAAGGAGGCTTAAGGGACACAAAGTACAATAGCCAAAGTTCTCCACTCATGGGGCACACTAAGTTACAAATCAGTCACTATTTTGTCATTATTCACTATTCAATCATCAGAAAATACACAGGCCAGCCACTCCTCAGTCACAAGTAAATCACAATCTTCTCAGTCAGTACACAGTATCCAAGTAAAGTCTTCTTTCAGCTTGACTCAGGATAGGCTCTCAGATTCCCTGGATCCCCTTCCATGGTCCCAGCTCCTACCTGGATTCACCAAACTGTCGCTTGGGTTCAAAGGAAGACAGCTCCCAGTTCCTTGTCCAGCTCTCCATGCAGTTCCTGTCCCACACTGCAGCTCACAGTGTCCAGTCCACCTTAAATTCTTCACAGTCTCTGTTCTCAGGAAGTCAAGGCTTAACAAAGCCACAAACAGACAAAATACCAGCACCACAGTTATGCTTCCTCAGTCTTTTGGCAGCTCCAGCTGGCCCTTGAACTCAGCAGCTCCTCAGCAATTCCAGCTGGCCCTCGGAAGTCTTCAACAGCAAAAGCTCCATTCAAAAAAATCAAAATCATTTTATCCAGTCTTCACATGGATTGCTCCAATAAATTCTGACTTTCCCAGGTAGGGTTTTTCCTTGTATACAGTATTGCTCCCTGTTCAGCCCCTTCCTGTTACATCAGCAACAGGGGTTCCCTGTTCAGAACCTTGAAAGGTGTTCACAGCAGCCGTCCTCTGGAAAGCTGCTCGTGCATGGCTTTATGCCTACTTTTATCAGGAATGGGTTTAAGAGAGAACAATATATACACACATATGTATATACACGCATACATACATTTATTTATTTATTTAGAAGTGTATAAAAGTCTTCTCAATTCAGAAGAAATAAAATGGTAGTGGGACAGGGAAGAGGGGAAGGACAAGAGAGGGATCTTTAGAGGGGAGGAAAGGGAATAAGTAAAAGGGGGTAGAAAAGGGTGTTTAGATTTATAGGAAGGAGAGGATAGGGGAGAAATCCTTAGAGGGGTTTAGGTAAGTAATAGGAGGGCAAGGCAGTGGGTAGAAGTAAAGCAGAGGCAGGAGGGATAGGAAACAAGAGATATGCACAAACATAAAAAAGATCAGAAATATAATTTGTTTGGAAAAGTATATGTATGTATGTATATATGTGTATGTATATATCTATAGCTATAGAGAAACATATACAAATTTAATTGTAGCCTTCTGGATGGGTGGGGGGACGAGAAGGGAATAAAAGGAACAAAGTTAAAAAGTGCACAGCAGAGAACAAAAGAAAACTTACAAGGAAACAAAGAAAAGATGGATAGTTCTCAATATACTGTGTAATATTTATCATACAGGCTTTCCTAAGATGAAAATTTATTGTTATATATTTTGAATCCTCTCGTGTTTTGCTATGCAAATTACATGCTTTTTTTCTTTTTTACTTTGTATTTAAGTTCCAATATTTAAGTTTATGACATGTTTCTGTTTCTTTTCTTTTTTCTGTATTTATGTTCTGGCATTTGCTTCCAAAATAAAATTTTTAAAAAAGAAAGTAATAGGGAAGCTTGAAAGGGGAAAGGATTTGGGCGGGAGTGGGGAGATGAGTTAAATTTTGAACTTGTTAAATTTAAAATGTTTACAATGCATTTAGTTCAAGTGTCCAGTAGGCAATTGCAGGTGTGAAGTTGGAGGTCAGCAGTAATATGGGATTGGATAAGTGGATTTGAGATGATAATTGAATCTGTGACAGTTAATGAAATTACCAAGTGAAATAGTGTAGAGGAAGAAGAGAAAAAGACCTATGAGACTCTGAAGCACCAATGCAATATTTACAGCACCCACAATCATGAAAAATACCATGACTATAAGTATTGCATGACATTCAATTTCAAAATATACCAAACTCTCCAGATAGAGGATGGAAATGAAGTGTTTATTTAGACACCAGACAACCCAATTCCAAAACCAGTAAACCAATTCCATCATAGTACCAAAGATATTTAGAAGCCATAATAAGGCTGAGAGCCACAGCATCCTTCAGCCTTCCCACAAACCAAAACAAGATCAATATTTACTCACAAAACTATCTCCTTGCCTGAGTGTACTCTCTCTCCCCCAACATCTGGCTGGCTCTGACCACCTTCCTGTGGGCTTTGCTTTCCTTCAGCAACCTCATCCCACCACAGGCTTCATATGACTACATTCAGCCTATTAGGAGGCAGAGTTTACTTTCAAATTAGGATGTCTTCAAACTCCCCCCAGGACTATTAAGGGCTAGGGAAGATCTTCAAATTCCCATTCTCATTACATTCAGCCCCAAGATCTTTCATGTCCCTTACATAGCAAAAGTACATTAACAATAAATGAGAGTTTAAGGATAACTTGTAGCAAGACTGGTGTCAACAGAACTTTGCAATAATATAACAAGGATAATAGAAAAACTTTTTACATAAAACAATGGCTTAGGGTGGGGATTTGGGCACAAGCATCCCATCCTTCCCCCCTCAAATGAATGTATCTTGAAATCTTGGGGTAAGGGGTGAAAGTCTCTTCTCCAAAGCTACTTCAAGCTCAGATTAGATGTAGAGCTGTCCCTGCCACAAGAGGTCTCATTAGAGAGTTCAGTTCTTTAGCTGTTATCTGGAGCTTGGTCAATGCCAGGTCCAGAAGGTCTCATTCAAAAGATCAGTTCTTTTTTTTTTTTTAATAAATTAAATTGCTGTATTTACTTTTAGTTTACAACATTCACCTCCACAATCCCTTGAGTTTCAGATTTTCTCCTCCTCCCTCTCCTTGCCCCCATCATGGTGGCATGCACTCTGATATAGGATCTACAAATATCTTCCCATTAATCATTAGTCAGGTTGTAAAGAAGGATTGTAACTGATGGAATGGTTAGTAGGAAAGAGGAAACAAAATAAAACAAGAAAAAGAAACAGAACAAGTCGTTTGTTTCAGTCTGCACTCAGACTCTGCATCTTTTTCTCTGGATGTGGATATCTCTTTCAATCATGAGTCTTTTGGAGTTGTCCTATAACCTTATATTGCTGAGAGGAGCCCAGTCCATTGAAGTTAGTCTTCACACATGTGTTGTGTCTGTGATTGTGTACAAGTTTCTCCTGGTTCTGCTCTTCTCTCTCAGTATCAGTTTATATAAGTCTCTCCAGTTTATTATGAAGTCTGTCTGCTCCTCATTTCTTATAGCACAGTATTATTCCATTACATTCATGCACCACAACTTGTTCAGTAATTCTCCAATTGATAGACATCCCCTTGTTTTCCAATTTTTTTGCCATCACAAAAAGAGCCACTATAAACATTTTTGTACATACGGTCCTCTTCCCACTTCTCTGATCTCTTTGGGATATAACCATAGAAGTAGTATTGCTGGGTCAAAGGGTGTGCACTAATTTATAGTCCTTTGGGCATAGTTCCAGATTGCTGTCCAGAATGGCCGGATCAGTTTGCAGCTCCACCAACAATGCATTAGTGTTACAATTTTTCCACATCCTCTCCAGCATTTATCATTTTGCTTTTTTGTCACCTTAATCAATCTGGGCAGTGAGATGTGGTACCTCAGAGTTGTTTTGATTTGCATTTCTCTAATCAATAGTGATTTGGAGCATTTTTTCATGTGCTTATAGATATCTTTAATTTCATCTTCTGAAAACTGCATGTTCAAATCCTTTGACCATTTATCAGTTGGGAAGTGGCTTGTATTCTTACAGATTTGTCTCAATTCTTTGTATATTTTAGAAGGGAGGCCTTTATCAGAGACACTGGTTGTAAAAATTCTTTCCCAATTTTCCACTTCCCTTTTAATCTTCGTAACATTGGCTTTGTTTGTACAGAAGATTTTCAATTTAATATAATCAAAATTATCCATTTTGCATTTTGTGATGTTCTCTAATTCTTGTTTCATCATGAAGTCTTCCCCTATCCATAGATTTGACAGGTAAACTATCCCTTGCTATCCCAGATTGCTTACAGTATCAGCCTTTATACCTAGATTATGCACCCATTTCGACTTTATTTTGGTGTATGGTGTTAGATATTGGTCTACGCCCAATTTTTGCCATACTGTGTTCCAGTTTTCCCACCAGTTTTTGTCAAAGAGTGCATTCTTATCCCAAAAACTGGGGTCTTTGAGTTTATTGAACAGTGGATTACTATAGTGCTTAGCTGCTGAGCCTCATGCAGCCAATATACTCCATTGATCCACTACTCTATTCCTCAGCCAGTACCAAGTAGTTTTGATGACTGCTATTCGTAC
>JAQQSV010015771.1:0-11993 GCA_028646515.1 Pseudochirops corinnae | reverse complement strand
TAAGCAAATATAAAATATACATATATACACACACGTGCTCTATACCTATGATATTAATTACATTTCATATATAAATGTACATACATATCATGTATGTATGTATGTGTATTATGTATGTATATATATATGTATATACTGCTCTGCTATGATACTTGTTTCAAGATCACAAATTTTGCTTAAACTTATTGATATATTATGGAACATTTTTAGCATAAAAGGAATAATGCATGATTTCTTATGTAAGAAATAGGGAAAATACAGAAATCTTGACAACTTCAAAATAATACAAGTTTCAATCCTTCTAGATGACCACAGAAATCCCAGAACTTCATCCAGGTAAAACACCATATTTATTATATGTCTTTTGGTGCAATAGGAGCTCTGAGTGGAGGATGTTCACATCCCCATCACCACTTTCCACTAAAGTCTCCAAACTTTCTGGGGACTTTGTCAGCCTGGTCAGTTGGAAGGGGAATGAAGGCTTAACAGAAGCCTGAGGGTGTAAATAACCAGAGACCACAGACTACACCAATAATTAATGTGTGTTTTTTAAATAACATGTATTTAACATGGATAAATCAGTTATAAAGCTACCATTTTATTAGATTCCTCTTTTTATTAAATGCCACTTATGGAGATTTTAAACATTGTGCCCTCACCCCATTTTCTCATAAGCAGATTTTTTTTTCTTTTGCTTTTTTGTTTTTGTGGAATTTTGCACAGCATGGTGCTTTTGGAGAACATATATGTTGCATTATAGCAGAATTGACTAGACAGGTAAGTAGATAAATAGATATAGATATATACAAACATTATCTCTATACTCAACACATGTATGTATAGATATATACAAACACTATCTCTATACTCAACAGAAGATGTCGATATGTTTTCCATAACCTAGAATATTGTTCTGTATGATCATAGCAGCATCTTAATGAAGCCTTCTTTAATGGATAGATGAATAAATGACTGAGGGACTGGAAGAATAGTAAAAAGCATTAGGGATATTTAGCCTAGAGTAAAGGATTATGACTATCTGGTGAGGTTTCTTATAAGGAAGAGGAATGAGAATTGTCTGGCCTTCAAGAGAGGGGAGAATTAGGGTAGTGGTTGGAAGTTTCAAGGAAGTAAATTTTTAGTTCCATAGAAGAAATCCAATCCCATTCAATCCAATGTAATCTGGATATTATTAATAAAAAGATTCAAAAAAAAAGAACACCATGTATATTGTTTCTGTTCTTTAGTAACCCATTCTTTTACGGACAATATGTAATTCATCTGTATAGACATTATAATAGTTATGGCAAATGGAGGCAAATCATCAACCCATATACCATTCTTTGAGGACAGAAAGAATAAGTTCATTTGTGTAGAATGATGGGAGAAGGGAGGAGAGTTTGGGAAATATTTTGAGGAAGAGTTAGCATTTGAACTAATCCTTGAAAGAAGAGTGAATTCTAGGTGTGGAAGACAGATTGGGAATATTCCTAATGGAACAGAAGATAACATAAGTAGTTTAGAGAATAGTTAGCAAAATAATTTGGATGGAATATAGAGAAGTAATATAGAACCAGAATGGGATGGTAGGGTGGAGCAAAATTATGACATTAAATTCTGATTAATGAGTTTACCTTTTGTTCTATAAGCAAGAGATGGGCTACTGAAGGCTTGAATTGGGGAGTGAAACCATTAGATACAATATTAAATATTCAAAAATGGAATGGGATACCCCACTGGGTAGTGAGTACTTTGTCACTAAAGGTATTCAAGCAGATTTTGACTGACCATGTGTTAGGAACTGCAGAAGAGATTTTATTCTAGGTAGAAAAAGTTACACTTATGTTTCCTTCCAGTTCTCTTAGTTTTGATTCTATAACACATGTTCAAGGAGTTATCACTTTTGTGATTAGTTAATGCTCAGTAAGTGGGGAAACCCTCAGGGCCATGCTCCCATCAGTGTATGTAAGGATCTATGCTTGTAAACTCTATTAAGACTTGCCTGGTTTACTCACATTTGTAGTAACTAGAGGATTTCTCTCTTCCTTTCCACACATTTAAATGTCATTAACAGTTTGACAATCTGAAGAGGAAGAAAACCCAAAGGAAAAGTCAAATTTAGGTTGACATGGTGCCCTTAAATCATTTAACAATGACATAATGTAGACTGAATATTATTCCTAGATGCAAGTCAACACCTAAGTTGAACTACATCCATACTTCCCAAGTCCTGAAGATTCTCTCCAAAAATATAGTGCAGTGCTTTGGAAGATAATATTAAGCCTGACATTTAAATGGTGAAAGGTGGAATAGTTATCGTGGTTAGAGATCTGCTTTAGAGTCAGGAAGATGTTAAATTTTCTTATATACTGGTTCTGTGACATTGGGAAAATTTTTTAACTTCTCAGTATACCAGGCAATTGTCTAAGACTGCAAGATTCAGAGGAGGCACTAATCTACATTGGTGGATGGGGTGCTTTACTGAATAATCTGTATACCAATAAAATCATGTATTTGGAATAATAATATGATAATTTAAAGATTATAAAATATTTTACATATATTATTTAGATACCATATGTGTTATTACCCCATTTACATGAGTAAATCAAGGTTTAAAGAAGTTAAATGACTCTTTTAGCATTACACAAGGTGGAATTTGAACTGAGATCTTCCCTGATTGTCATTTATCTACTATGTCACAGTGCTTCTTGCGTTCCTTCTTACTGAACATCTTTAAGTGCAGGTTTAATTACTATATTGAGGGGGATATTGTAGAGGAGAATCTGTTTCCAGTTATAAATTGGACTAGATAAAGGGACTAAAAAATGACTTCCAGGGGTTATGACTAACCCTTTGACACATATGTTCTCTACATGTGTACCTCATTGACATTTTCATATTGAAGACTCTTCCCAAGAATTATGTGTGTATAAAGGGAGAGAACATTCTTAGGTTGAGTATGATATTTTCCACCTATTAGTCTTATAATACCTGTTTAGTAAATGCCTTTTGATAAAATTAATTGAGGCTACTGGATGTTAAGTAATAAAAATTACATTGATGGAAACATATGAATAATAGTACTAGAAACCCAGGCCCTCAGGCTCACCTCAGACAATTCTGAGTAGAAGTAGCAACTACCTTTTGAGGACCCACCCAGCCTATGTAATTGGAGTTTAGTGAAGTGGTTGCAGAAGGGCTATTTGAATTGTCTATAAAAGAATCTCTGCAGGATGGAATAAGGGGGCAGATACAATAGGGTGAACTTTAATGAGTTTAAAAAAAATCAAGTTCTCATATACAAGATAGAGAAGTATGACCAAATAACATTTCCTTGGCGGGGGGGAATGTTTGTTAGTTTATTTGTTTTTAGTAGACTGGAATAGGAGTCAGTAGAATGGAATGACAATGGAAGACTAATGCTATCCTAGGCTAAATAGTATTCAGAATAAGAAAGTCTGTACCATACCATTGTCAAAAGACTCTGTTGTACCATGTTCAGTTTTGGGTGTATCTCACGAAAGATATAAATAAGTTAGAGTGTGTCCAGAAGTAGACTGGGGTAGTGAGAAGACCAGAAACAACCTGAAGATAAGTTGAAAGAACTAGAGATAGGTGAAGCCAAAATGGCAGTGAATATAAAGCACTCAGCTAAGCTCTCCCAACAATCCACCTTAAATAACTTTAAAATGATGCCTCAAATTGAAATCTGGAATGAAAGAGCCCACAAAAAGTCAGAATGAGACTTATTCCAGTGTAAAATTTTATAGGAGGTTGGAAATAGTTATCTGGGACACTAAGGTAGGGGCTGGGACAGAGCCCACATGGATGAAATAACAATGGTGGAATTAGTTGGTAGTGGCAGAAACAGCAGCAACTTCAGGAGCTCTCAAGTCAGAGACAGTAAGGAGACTTGGCAAGCGGTCAGAAAGAGATCATAGGGAACCCGTGTGCTAGCACTGGAAGTAGGACCAGATGCTATAGGGCAATTCCATTGTCTATACACAGCTCTGAGTGATGGTTCAAGGGCAGAAAGGATGATTTTGGTGAAGAGGAAGTAGAAACCCTTAGAGACAGTATCACTGCCAGTCCCAAGGGACCAGGAACCCTGAGGAGCAACACTGATTTCAATTCCAAGGGATTTCAGGTCTTGTTGGGTAAGAACCAGAGTGCAGAAGAGGAAAGCAAAGATCACAACTCTCCTCAGATGACTCTACCTTAGAAGCCCCCAAAACTTAAAAAAGCAAACAAAAAGAAAATAAGAACTAATTCTGAAAACAGTAGTGTGAAAAAGCCTGAAGTTTGAGAAAGTGCCCCTTCCTCCCAATGTCACAAATTGAGACCAACATACAATTTAAAAATTGAAGAATCAGGGAAAAAAAAATTTAAAATTAAAATTTTAAAAAAGAGGGTGTGAAAATGAGCAAACAACAACAACAAAAGGACCTGACCATGAAAATCTAATATGATGACAAGGAAGATAAAGACAGGAACTCAGAAGAAGACAATGAATTTGGAAAAAAAACAAAACAAAACAAAACAACACTATAAGCAAAACTTCAAAGAAAAAAATGGGAATAGGATACCAGCCCAATAAAAATTCCAGGATGAACAAAACAAAATCTTTTCAAAGTCAGGTAAGAGTGATAGAGGAAAACTTAGGTAAAGAAACGAATGGAAGAAAATAATGAAAAGTTAATGAACAACTTGGTAAAAGAGGTAAAAAAATACTGGAAAAAAATCATAACAGAATTAGCCAAATTTATAAAGAGATATAAAAGGTTGCTGAAGAAAATGATTCCTTAAAAAATATAATTGGGCAAGTAGCAGATGGTTCCATGGAGCATCAAGAAACCATAAAATCAAAAGAATGAAACAACAGAAGACAATGTGAAATACCTCATTGGGGAAA
This sequence comes from Pseudochirops corinnae, assembly GCA_028646515.1. NCBI lineage: Eukaryota > Metazoa > Chordata > Mammalia > Diprotodontia > Pseudocheiridae > Pseudochirops > Pseudochirops corinnae. Next base: position 7,078 of record JAQQSV010015771.1, on the reverse strand, counting down.
AACAAACAAACAAAAAACCCCAACTGATACGGAAAGTGCATTGAACAAAGATAATTTAAGAATCATTGAAATAATATCCTGAAAGTGACTATCAAAGAAAGAGCCTAGACATCATCTTTCAAGAAATTATTAAGTGACTTCTAGGATCCAAGATGGTAGAGTAAGCAAAAAAATCACCATATTCTCTTCCCATATTTTCCTTAAACCATAAAAAAGCGTCCCAAAACAAATCATAAAAAAGTAGAACAAAGAAAAAAGATGGGGTATGTTGGAGCAGACAAGTGCCAACACCAGGACCCCCCACATGCCTCAGCATAGCCAGGGAAATTGACAGACTTGACTCTGAGAACTATCAAGTGGCTCAGCATAACCCACAGCAAAGAGGCAACCTCCAGCATATGCTTTAGTGTAGCCAGGAGGAAGCAAACATGCAGCCCCAGAAGCCAGTCCAACTCATGCTTCAGGCCCACCAGGTCTTAGTGCATGCCAGACATTGCCAGTAGGACTCTTAACTCCATTCCGGGTAAGCTGCCAGACTACTATGGCCTCCAGCCTACCCCCTGAGCACAGCACCAGATAAAAGGGTCCCAATTAGCCTCAGGAAAACATCAATGCAGCACCAGGTAAACAGTCAGCCCTTGCAGCCTCTGGAAGAAGAAGCCTGAGAATGTGTTCCTTCCACCCCAGGAGCAAAGCTCAAAGTTAAAAGAAAAGAAAAACACCAAAAAATATAAGTGGAAAAGAACAAAATAAAAATATGGCCATAGATAATCATCTAATACAATTCCAAAGGACCTATGATGAAAAATTTTATCTGACTTCAGAAAGAGAATTGATGAACTCTGAGTGATTAAAGCACACTTTAATTTTTTAATTGTTTTGTTTGTTTTTCCTTTTGCAACACGGCTAGAACAATTTGTGTGATTTCACATGTATAATTGTTAAAGGATTGCTTACCTTCTCAAGAAAGGAGGAAGAGCATGAAGGAGTGAGAGAATTTAGAACTGATTTTTTAAAATTAATTTTTACATATAATTGGTAAATATTTAATTAATTAAATAAAAAATAATGAATTTCTTAGAAATGTTTAGCCTGGAGAAGGGAAAACATGGGGTAAGGAAGACCAAAATAGCTATAGTTTTTATTTAAGGAAATACTATATGGAAGAGGAATTTTTCTATTTGACCTCAAAAGGTAGCAGTAATACCAGTGAAAGGAGATTGGAGAAAGATTAATTTATAAGAATATATTTCCTAAAAATTACTTAGATCCAAAAGTGGAATTGGCTGCCTCCAGAGGGAGGGTTTTTTTCTTCACTATAGGTTTTCCATTTAAGGCCCAAATACCACTTTTGGTGGATGCTATAAAAGGCATTATTGTTCAGATATGGATGATATTAGATGGTTCCTGAGGTGTTATTCAACATTAGATGTTGTGATTCTCTGCCAGGAAAGGACAAAGAAGCACACCGAAGAACATATCAGAGGATGAAGGGTAGTATAATACTACTAAATGAATTCAGGGTCAACTTTATGTCTGATAGGAAATGTTTGATCCAACCTCATTTACCACTTTGAAAGGAGGCTTAATTTGTCATTAAAACACTGGCCTTTAAAAAAAGGTGGAGTGGGAAGTTAGGTGGCTGTAAAGCCAAGCATGAGCTGCTTTCCAGGGGACTACTGCTGTGAACAGCTTCAAGGTTCTGATTACATAGTATAGTGAACTCTCTATTTATTCAGCAGTAAATGAAGTCAAAACATTCACAGAAATCAAAGTACAGCATTCACAGTGTTATGACATAACAGCTTATTACTAAAATAGCCACATAATTTTCACCAAAGTGGCCACATAGTTTTAAACAAAGTACATTAATTTAGTAACTCAATCATTTAGTAAATCCTTAATTCAATCATCCTTAAGGAGGCAAGCCTCCTTAATAGAAACAAAATACAAAGGTTGGAGTTCTCCACCCCTAGGCCACAGTAAATCATGATCTTAATCTCTCAGTCAAAAAGTCTTCTTTCTTCTTAATTGGATATTAGTTTCCAATCATCCTTAATTTAATCATCCTGAAAAGGAACAGGATACAGTGTACAGAGTTCTCCATCCCTAGGCCACAGTAAATCATGATCTTCTCAATTTGCATTAAATACCCAAAGAGAGGTCTTTTCGTCTTGACTTGAGGCTAATTCTCAGCTTCCATGGTTCCTCCCCCATGGGTCCATTTCCTATCTGAATCCTTCCAACTTTCACCTGGGTTCAAAGGCATGCAGCTCCCAACTCTGTGTTCAGCTCCTTGTCTAGTTCCTGTTCCATACTGAAGCTCACAGTGTCCAATCCTCCCCAAGTCCTTCACAGTTTCTGTTCCTGGGAAGACAAAGCTTAACAAAGCCACAATAACATTCATTAGCATTGCCAGTGTCCTGATCAGTTTATTTTCTGCCTTTGAAGGCAAGATAGACCCAACGAGATTGAGGAATCAACACAAATCATCAATATAGTCCCAGGACCTCTGAAAACATCAATAAGACCCTCCTGCAGGATTTTGGCACCATAGGCATGCTTCCTCCCAGTTATCCTCTCTTCTAATTTCTCAGTTCTGCTCAATTCTGTTCTCAGTTCTCAGCTCACTTCTCAGTTCTCCATCTTCTGTTCTGGCACCACAAGTTCTGTTCTCCATTCTGTTCTCAATTCATAGCAGTACTCAGAAGTTCTCAGGATCCAGGCAGTTGTCTTTTTCTCAGCGATTCTGGCTCTCTAGTTTGGGCTTTTCCTTACATAAGGTATTAGCTCCTCCCTGTTCCACCTCTTCCTGTTACATCAGCAACTTCCTTCCACTGTGGGATTCACAAGTTCTGGATCTTAATACTTGATACAGTCACAAACTTTAAACAAAGTACTAAGTACCTGTCTGATTGCCAATAAAAAGAACAGGGAAGATCTTCAATTCCCCAGTACCATTACAGTGGCACAGTGAGTAGAGCACCAACATGAAGTCAGGAGGACCTGAGTTCAAATTTGATCTCAAACACTTGACACACTTACTAGCTGTGTGACCTTGGGCAAGTAATTTAATCCCAATTTCTTTGCCTTAACACTCCCCTCCCCCATAAAACCAAAAGACTGGAAGCATAGAATATTAGAAAGAGCTCTGGGTGTGGAATGTTGAATGTCTGGATTAGAATGCCACCTCAGACACTTGGTAGCTAGGTGACTGTGGACAGATTTTTTAACCTCTCTGGGTATCAGTTTCACCATGACTAAAATTGAGTTGCTAGACTTATTTACCTCTAAGCATCTTTCAGTTTTTTATCTCTGATCCTGTGACCTCATGAGATTTTATTGTTGAACAAAAAATCCCAGTTCTATCCAGAAATATTTGTTTCCCATCTTGTTCCCTGATACCTATTCATCACTTTCCATCCGGGGGATGGTGAAATGCTGACAACTTTGCAGAGACAAGTAATATAGATTGTGAGGACACTGGGCTATTGTTTTATACTGCTCTCTAAATTCCAGAGAGGTTGTCTATCCTAAAGTCTCAGCTTAAGTGCCACGTCCTCCATGAAGACTTCTCTGACTTCTCCAGTTATCATCGCCTTGTTCCTCCTTACTTTTTCTTGTACTATACCTTGTTGTATACATGTATATCACCCCCAAATAAATAAGCTCCTTGAAATCAAAGATTCTTTTTTTTTGTCTTAGAATCTCCACCTATACACCTAATGAATGCTTGTTGAATTTATATTTTTGATTTCCACTGTAGTGCTCTACTCATTAATACCATTGCCAGTTTTATAATAGTTACAGAGATTTTGAATGCTTTGGTAATACTTTGATATGTACTCTATATGTTGATTAATCATTCACAAAAGTTTATTTAGTTCTTTCCAGGTTCAGGTCTATGTGTTAGGCACTAAGGAAGATTTGAAGATAAATAGAATATAGTGTTCATTCCCAGTGAAGTTACAAAAGATAAAACATGCTATTAGACATAATGTATATAGAATGATATATGTGTGTAAGAGGAACAATAATGACATTTCAAAGAAAGCAAAGCATCAAAAGTATTTTTCTTAGTGTAATGATCAGGAAAGGCTTTATATAGGAGGTAAGGAAGCAATAGATTTAAGGGAAAGAACCCTTAGCTTGGAGAGGAAGAGAATGTGATCTTAAATTATTTCAGATTCAAAATCTTTTTTTAAATTTTTGAGTCATTATTGAACTAACCTAAACATGAATTACATGAGGTTACCTGTGAAAGTGAAGCATGTGTGCACATGTATGTGACAGTGTCCCTATCTATGAATTCTTTTGATCCCTTTCATTATTTGTACATATATAATTTAATGAGTTTCTGTCAGTGCTGTCATTTGGTGAAAAAAGTCATATTTCATAGCTATAGAATGATGCAATGTGAGGGTTATATTTAGTTATTTACAAATATGTGCCATGCTTACAGCCATAGCAAGTAAGTACTATTTACAAAATTAAAAATGTTGATTACATAAACAACTACAGTGGGTTTCATTTATTTAGACTACTTCTGGTGCCAAAAATAGGTTTGGGGAGGGGACCATGGAACATTCAATTAACCAGTCAATCAATCAAGAAGTGTTTAATAAGCACTATGTGCCAGACACTATACTAAGTACTAGGAATACAAAGCCAAGCAAACTTGTCCTTACCCTGAAGGATCTTGCATTCTAACAAAGGAGAAAGCATGTGAATATATAGGTGTATATAAGACACATATGCATACACAACAGACATAAGGTAACCTTGGAAGAAGAAAAAAAAAACTACACTGAGAATAGCAGAAAGATTTCTTCTGAAGGTGGATCTTGATATGATTTCTGAATACATCCAGGAATTCTATGAGCTAGAGAGGGAAAACATTCCAGGCATGGGAGAAAGCTAAAGGTAAGGAGATGAGAAAGAGAGTATTACTGGTCTATAGGAAGTAAGTCAGTCTAACTAGTCAGTAGAATTATGTGGAGCAGATAATGTGTGAGAAGATTGAAAGATAGGAAGGTGGAACATTGTGAAGAGCTTTCAATGCCAAATAGTGGAGTTGATAATTCATCCTAGAAGGTAATAGGGAACCACTAGGCTATATTGAATGGGGGTAATATGCTTTTGCTTTATTGCTATATAAAAATCATTTTGGCACTTCTTAGTCAGTCAAGCAATAAGCATTTTTCAAACCTACTATGTGCCAAGTATAATGGCAAGCAAAATAGGATTTTTTGCTGTTTTCCTGGAGTGAGTTTTAGCTAATCAAGTGCCTAAGAGCCTCACCTTTGTTTGTATCAGGAGTCTGATGGAAACATTATACCTTGTATTACCCTTAATAGGCCTAAGGGAGTCTGAAGATCTCCCCTGCCCCTTAATAGGCTGAATGTAATCACATGGGAGCCCACAGTGGGAGGAACTTGCAAAAAGTTGGAACAGGAAGGAGCAGATAAGAGGAAGACCAGAACTGAGAATAGGCAGAATTGAGAGAGAGAATATTTGTGATGCTGGCACTCTATTGATGTGTATTATTTTCTCAGACCAAAGCCTTGTCTGTTGTTCTGTGATGTTTCTCAGACAGAAATCTTGTCTGTTGTTCTGTGTTGATTTCTCAGACAGAAATCTTATCTGTCGATCTGTGTTGATTTCTCAGAAAAAAAGTCCTGTCTGTTGTTCTCTATTGGTTAAACAGAAAGAAAGTGAAATGAGATGATAGCACTGCTGATGTGTGTAAATATTTTTGTAGTCATGTTAAGCTTTGTTTTCCTAGAAACAGAAACTGCAAAGAGCTTGGAGTGGAACAATCCCTATGAGTTGAGAGGATAGGAGCAGAGATCTGCCTATGCGTGAATCGAGGCAAGAACTGGGAGTCATAAGTTTTTGGAGGAGGAACCATGGGGTTTGTAAACCAACATCAAGCCAAGATGAAAGAGTACTTTACTTTGGATACTCTATATTGACTGATGATATTTGTAAGTTACTGTGACCTAGGAGTGGATGGTATTTGTACTTTCTGCTACCCCTTAAAGGTAATTGGCTCAAGGATGATTGAAACCAGCCTCTAGTCAAGATGAAAGAGGATTTTACTTGGATACTCTGGGTTGATTGAGGAGATTGTAATTTACTGTTACCTAGGGTGGATGGTGTTTGTCTTTCTGCTACACCTTAAAAGATGACTATAAGAGATACTGAGTGATATGTTTTTTTTTTTTAAGACTATGTGGCCAATTTCATAATAAGTTGCTTTGTTATGTTGTTGCAAATATTATGTTTTAGTTTCTTGAATGTTATGCTTTAGTTTATTGCTGAATAAATAGAGAGTTGATCATACCATGTGATTAGACCATTAAAGTTATTCACCACAGCAGTCCTCAGGAGATCTGCTGTGATTGACTTTATACCAGGGAGTGTAGCATGTCAGGCAGGACTAACACCTCTGATATGAGCACTGCTTTCCACCTTTGGCATTCACCTGACTCACACAACTCTCTCTTGTAGCTCCAAGAAGCTACATGCATGCATAGTGGCCACACTACAGTAAACCATTTCAGCAGACAGACTAACCCAGGTCAAGGATAGCCAATGGGTTGTAAATCCTCTGGTGAGTTGGGGGGGGGTGTCAATCCCAAGGGTGTGAAGACTTCCCCCGGTGGAATGGAAGGAAAAGAATGATTTGTGCCAGTGGCCATGGAGATGACTGACGAAGGCACTATAGAGTGTTTAGAGCTTGGTAAAATATCAAAGATCATCCACTGCTTCCCAAGCCATCACTAGCCACTTTCATTTGTCTTGTCATTGGATTCCAATGACTCTGGAAGACAACTTCAAGCAAACCTGCCTCACTTAAATCCAATTTAAGCACAAGTCAAAAGACATCAACCATACTATTTTACCATTTTTACTTACCTCAAAGTCCTGTGGCAATAGGCTAGTGACAAAGTAGCAGGTGAAGATTCACAAAGAGCAGTGATCACAACCCTGCACACAGGTGGCCCAGACTGTAAGGACATCTTCTCACTAGAAATAGCAGTGGGGGGGTGGGGGGTGGCGGAGCCAAGATGGC
>JAQQSV010015770.1:0-11993 GCA_028646515.1 Pseudochirops corinnae | reverse complement strand
TTTGTATTCTCTGAAGTTCAGGGTGCTGACTTTTCCCCCTCAACTAGGTAAATGATATGCTTGATTAAAGTAATATTGTTAGCCCATTTTGAGTTGCTTTCCTTTAGAAAAGCAGATCTAAGAACCAGTGCTAGTAGCCACCCTAGGTATGCTAGGGTGCTTGCTGATACAGTTATATTGATGTTTCTCTTGTCACTGGATTTCAATGACTCTGGAAGGGACAGTGAAGCTGATGAGCTTGTGCAACTCTGCCTCACTTCAAACCAATCCATTTATAAGTCAAGACATCACCCCATGATGGTATTGGTCCTCTTTGAAAACGAAAGATGAACAACATTACAGGAGTGCAATAAAGGTTTGCTTAAAAAAGATGGAGAAGAAGAAGATGGAGACAGAAGATGAAGAGGAGGACAAGAAGCAGGAGGAGGAGAAGAAAGAGGAGAAGGAGAAAGAAAAGGAGGAAAAGGAGAATGAGAAGAACAAGAAAGAGAAGAGTATATGAAGAAATTCCACAGGAAATTGAAAGAGGAATTTGATAGATCTAATGTAACAATCCTCATTGGACTAAAGTCAGCCCAGCTGGCCAGGCCAAATCTATTCTCATTAAAAGCATTAGAAAAGTTTTAATGTCCCAAAGGGGTCAGGAACTCAAATGAGCATTTCACTCCAAAGATATTTAGTTGACAGTTATTTCTGGGAGCTTGAAAATTGTACGAGTGGGTGAGTATCTTATTCATTTCATCCCTTAAAGATGACTGAAGAAACAGAATGCTTTGAACTTGGAAGAGCTCTGAAGACTGAAAAGAGAAAGAAGTATTTATTCTGTTCCCAACTTTACAAGGTCCAGAAAAAACTACCACTACAGTAATTGCTAAGACTAATAAAATTTGCTTTTCCTACATTGGCAAACATGACTAACGGTACATATATAAATCAACTCTGAGAGATTTTAGAGGCAACATACTGTCCTGTTAACTTGCCTTTCCAGCAGGAAGAGTCTGGACCTCAGGCTCCCAACCCTCAATAAAACCCTAGAAATTTGATGGTTACCCAGCAAAGGCTTTGGTTGTTCCCAATAACCACGTGTTCCCCCTGCACCAAGTAAAGGTGACCTACAGCTTCTCCTAGCACACACACACACACACACACACACACACACACCCGCGCACACACACCCACCCACACACAACTGTGGATTATAGGATTTGTATTTGGAAAGGACCTCAGAGATCATTGAGAGTGCAATCAAGATAATGTATACATAAATTTGATTTCAGGACTTCTCACTCCACATCTAATGTGCTCTTTTTTTATACCAATCAATCACATCGGTTTAGAACAGAGGTGTCGAATGCTCTGTCTGCAGCACTCTTGAGTACCTCTTGAAGCAGAATCAAATGCAAATTAAATTAAAATGGGAAATAATCAACAAAATAAAAATACAACAAAACATGGATAATATTACATTTTTAAAGTAGTCAATATTCAGCACACTGGAATCCTTATGTACATTCCTCATTGACTTTGACACCACTGGGGAGTATGATCTCTTGATCCTGGCATTTGAGGTCTTCCACAGTCTGACTCCAACTTGCCTTCTCCAGTTTTATCTTGTGCTGTTCCCTTCCCCTACTCTGTGTGCCATTCAGAATGGACTCCCGTCCAGCTTCCATTCCCATCTTGTCCACTCTTGCTGATTCTATACCCCATGCCTAGAAGGGACTCCCCACCCTAGCTCCATCTGTCCAAGCCATTCCTCCCCTCAGGGTCCAGCTCTTCCCTCCACGAAGCTCCCCTATTCGTTTCACTCTCCCTTAAACAGGATCTTTTTGTTCATAAATTTCTCATAAGACTTTACCCAAACTAATCCTTAGCATGATTGCTCTTCATGTATCTGTCTTTCCCTGCATTCAATGCTCCTTGGGCCCAAATCCAATAAGTTTCCTGAGTTTCAATTTGCTTCTTCAGCAGTAAAATGAGAACCATAAAGCTCGTACCTCATAGCATTAGTGTGAACAAGATGATGTGTGTAAAGGATTCTACAGACCCTAAAGCACTAGATAATGTTGTCATCATCATCGTTGTTGTTGTTATTATTATTATTATTATTATTTCCACACTGTCAATTACTGACTAGAGGAAAATGGAACAGAAATGAAGTGACTCCTTCCCTCACTTTATTTTTGAATTGTCAGGGCTGAACCCTGAAATATTTTATTTTTTCACTGAATCTCTGACTTCATGGGTTTAAGGAGTTACTACCAAAGCAGACTGGCACTTACTCTACAATTTATAGTTTTAAAATGGCATTGAGAGGTTAAGTGACTTGCCCAGGGTCACACAACCCATTTGTGTCAAGACTTTAAACCAGTTCTTCCTGAATCTGAAGTCAATCCTCCATTTATTATGCTACACTAGACTTCCTCTTTATGCCAGCTTAGGGGGTATTCAATAAAGATCTATTGAATTTTGTTGGTGGGAATCACTTCATAATGTTCAGGCTTCCTCCAGGGCAAGGGAGGGGAAACTGCGGGTTGCAGTTTTCTAGGTTTTCTAGGTCCTCAAGTTCAGCCCTTTGACTGATTCCAAAATTCCACATTTGAATCCACATTTGGATTCAGTCAAAGGGCAGCACTTGAGGACCTAGAGGGTCATGTGCAGCCTCTAGGTCACAGGTTCCCCATCCCTGCTCTAGGCAATGCTCATATAAATTCCCATTAAAACAATGTTCTCTTTGATCTGAGATCTCACTTGGTTACATTTACCCTTTAAGAATTTGGGGAGTCCTCTCAGTTGTACTTCTCTTGCCCCCAACAGTAACTTCATGTATCCTCCCCCAAGGGAGAGCTGGACTCTAATGACTTTCATGAACTCCTTGGGGAATCTCAGTGGCCAACCCTGCCATTTCCATGATGTCTTTTGATTTCTGCCAAGTTAGCATTCAGTGGGATAACTTTCTCAACATCCATTTATATTTGGCTTGGAAATGTGTGTGAAGTTTGATTGCCAAAGAGTTCTTGGTACTTTTAGCCCTAATGCATGCTAAATAGGTCACCTCTTGGCTTTCTCCTGACTTCTAGTAAGGAAAACCTTCCAGTCCTTCAGATAGGGGTGCTTTAGAATTCATTACTGGGAGGCGTGTTGGAATTCTTCTCCCTGAGTCATGCCATGAGCCAACAGTGCTTTTTATAGCATCTCATGTTTGCACTTGCTGCAAATGATCCCATTTCTATATTCTGTTTCAGATCATCCAAAATGACATTTGAGACCAACTTCCCAGAAAGGGACAAGTTCATGGGAGAGAGAAATCAAGTTAAAGGCATTTGTGTAAACATATTTAGAGGTTGGAATCAGACTCTAATTATTATCTGTGGGCCTTTCAGACAGGCCTATGGGTCAGAGTCGATGATTGCCATAAAAAGTGTAAGAGAAATGGCCCAAGATGGGGGAAGCCAGGGTGGAGGGGGTAAAGATGGAGGAGGAAGAGATGTTATTCAAAGACACCAACAGAAATCCCCTGCTTCCAGAACAGGCTTAGCTCTGAATAGCACAGCACCATTGAATCTCATAGCTGGGAGGCACTTCAGAGTTCATCTAGTCAAATGTGTGCCTGAAGAAGCCTCCCATCTACCACCCATCCCCTGTCTATCCTTGGAAAGTGCTTGTCTTACTTCCCCTAGGAGATCTCCAGTGAAGAGGAATCTCCATCAATGCTCCCGGGACAGCACAGTCCTCTGAATGACACTTGAATTGTTAAGAAACTTTTTTTTGTTTGTTTGGTTGCTTTATGTGAAGCTAAAATCTGCCTCTGAAACTCCCTCATGATGCTCTTAGTTCTTCCCTCAAGCGCCAATGTGAATAATCTAGCTCCTTTTTCATGCGACAGAGACCCCTTCAAATATCTGAAGCCAGCCATCTAGGCCCCTCTACGTCTTCTCTGAGCTAAGCACTCCCAGTTCCATTCACCACTCCTCATTTGGCATGATCTCTAGAAGTTTCACCGTCCTAAACCCACACTATGCAGGTACTTTAGCTATTCAACATCCTTCCTAAAATCTGGAACCTGGAAGTAAACACAATGTTCCAAATGTGAGCTGATTCTGGAGAAGAGTTATGTATTATCCGCTTCTATATTATGTCTTGGGGGTGGAGTTGGACTGATTGTCTGGTTTAGACTAATGATTTTTGGAACTCCTAGGATGGAAATTCCCTCCTCTGGTTCATATCAGCAACTTACCTATAACATATATAGTCTAAAAGAGTTACCTGGGGATACTGAGAGACGAAATGACTGGTCCAGGTCATACAGCTGGTATGTGTCAGAGAGAAGATTCAAACCCAGGCAAGTCTCCCTAATACAAAGATAACCCTCTATCCATGATATACCCCTCATTTATACTATAGCAGTGTGTGTGTGTATACACATAAATATGCACACACATACACATACATATATATAATTATACATGCATAAATATCTGAATATATCTATATCTATTGATCTATATCTATATCTGTATATATCTATATCTATATAGAGCTACATATGTTGACTAGGTGGACATGCATGTCTGACTTGCCACCTTATCAATGGTAACTGATTCACAGGCCCTGAGAAGTAGGTAGCATTACTCAAGAGGCAGTCTGGTGTAGTAGTTAGAACCTGGGGCTTGAAGTCAAGAAGATATGAGCTCAAACCCTGCTTCAGATACTCACCAGTTCTGTGACCCTTGGCAATCTTTTAGAGCCTCCGTTTTCTCCTCTGTAAAGTGAGCTTGCTAATAGCATCGTCCTCACATTGTACAGAGAAGGAAACTGAGCCCCAGAGAAAGAAAATTATTCACTTAAGGCTATACAGAAAGAAAAATGTGAGAATGGTGGACTAGTGGAATAGATTAAGAACACAATACACAGTGGTAAATGACCACAGTAATTTAGTGTTTAATAAACACAACTTTTGTGACAAAAACTCGCTATTTGACAAAAATTGCTTGGAAAACCAGAAAGCAGTTTGGCAGAAACTAGATACAGAACAACATTTCATGCTGTAGGTATAATAAGAGAAGGTCAAAATAAGTATATGATTTAGACATAAAGGAGAATACCATAAACAGATTAGAAAGACATGGAAAATTTTGCCTGTCAGATCTATGGATGAGAGAAGAATTTAGGAGCAAACAAGAGATAGAGAAGATCGCGGGTGTAAAATAGATCATTTTGATTTCATTAAATTAAAAAGGGTTTGCACAAACAAAACTGATGCAGCCAACATCAGAAGGAAGACAGTAAACTGGGCAGGGTGATATTATAGCAACTTTCTCTGATAAAGGCCTTTTTTCTCAAAATATATAGAGAATGGAATCAAATTTATAAAAATAAGAACCATTCCACAATTGCTAGACAGTCAAAGGATATAAACAGCTTCTTAATAAAAGTGTGACTGCCTAATTACCAGAATCCCTTGTCCCTGGAGGTCCTTAAGCAGAAGCTGAAAGACCATTTGTCAGGATGGTAGAGAGAACCCAGGTTAGACCAGATGTATCACCTTTAAGGCCTCTACCAATTCTAAGATGTTGTGATTCTGTGAAATAATATTTTTGCTCAGGAATCTATTCTATCACCTTAGAGATCATCTAGTAGACAAGGTCCTGACAGGGTCACAGAGGCAATAATATAGCAGGATAGGGATTCAAAGCTACATGTTCCAAATCCATTGCCTTCTTTTCTTCCACTACAAGCTGGAAGGTGGGTGAGATGTTTTGGGTTGCTTTCACACCTTGATCCTAAAACTGACATGATCCATGGATAATTTGCTAATCCCCTGAAACTAATTTACCAGAGATCTAATCATGTCATTCCCCTACTCGGGAAATTTAATTAGTTCTCTTTTGCACCTAAGATAAAAGAGAAATGCCACTGTTTGGCATTTAAAACCCTTCACATTCTAATGCCATATTATCTTTCAAGATTTACCTCACATTATTCTCTCATGCATACTATGCTTTTGCCAAACTGGTTTACTTAGCTCTTTCTCACATAGGACAATCACTCTTTTCCCTCTGGCCCTTTGTATAGGCTGCCCCTCCCTATCTCCCCACCTCCTCATTCCCTTCCAACCATGCCTGGATGCAGGCTTCCACCTCTGGAGTGGTACAGGAGAAAGATCACTAGCCTTGGAATCAAAGAATTGGGGTTCAAATTCTGCCTCTGTCATTGTAATAGCAAGCAAAATAGGATTTTTTCCTGTTTTTCTGGACTGAGTTTTAGCTAATCAAGTGCCTTTGAACCTCGCCTTTGATTGTATCAAGAGTCTTGAGATTAGAAACAGTACATATTGTATTGCCCTTAATAGGCCTAAGGGAGTTTGAAGATCTTCCCTGCCCTTAATAGGCTGAATGTAATCACATGGAAGTCCATGGTTGGAGGAGCTTGCAAAAAGGGTGGAACAGGAAAGAGCAGATAAGAGCATGAGCAGAGCTGGCAGCAGGCAGAACTGAGAGAGAGAATGTTTGTGATGTTGGTGCTCTGTCTGCTGTTCTGTGTTGATTTCTCAGACAGAAGCCCTGTATGTTGTTCTGTTTAATTTCTCAGACAGAAGTCTTCTTTGTTATTCTGTATTGGTTTCTCAGACAAAAGCTCTGTCTGTTGTTCTGTGTTGATTTCTCAGACAGAAGTCCTGTCTGTTGTCCCATAGTTGTTTCTCAAACAGAAAGTGAATTGAGATGATAGCCCTGGTAATGTGTGTAAATATTGTTGTAGCCCTGTTGAGTTTTGTCTTCCTAGAAACAGAAACTTCAAAGAACTTGGAGTGGTGCAGTCTCCATGGGCTGAGATATGAAACAGGAGCAGATAATTGCCTATTTGTGAATTTCAGGCAAGAGTTGGGAGCTATTGGGAGCTGTCAGCCCATGGAGAAGGAACCCTGGGGGTTTGAAAGCCAGCCTCAGTCAAGATCAAAGAGGACTTTACTTGGATACTCTGTATCGACTGAGAAGATGGCAACTTACTGTGACCAAGGGGTGGATGGTGTTTGTATTTTCTGCTACTCCTTAAAGATGACTATAAGATATACTGAATGATACTTTTTAAGGCTATGGATATCTGTCATCTTAGCAATAAGTTGTTTGTTATGTTGTTGTGAATGTTATGCTTTAGTTTCTTGAATGTTACACTTTAGCTTATTGCTGAATAAACAGAGAGTTCATTATATTATGTGATTAGACTATTAAAGTTATTCATAGCAGCAGTCCTCAGAGAGCTGCTCGTGATTGGCTTTAACAGTCACTTACAATGTAGCCCTCAGTTTCCTCCTCTGTAAAACTGGACAGTTGAACTACATGTTTTTTAAGATCCCTTCTGGCTCTAAATCCATGATCCTTTTAATCCTTCAATATTTAAGCCAAGTATTACCTCCCTGTTGAGGCCTTTTGTGATACCTCCAATTGTGTGTCCTTGCCCCTACATCCACTGAAATTATTTTGCATTTATTTTATATATATTTTATGCTCACTTATCTGTGTATATCTTCTTTTTCTCTAGTAGAATATAAGTGTCTTGAAACCAGACTGTCTTATTTTTTTTTTGTCTCCGTATCCCCAGAACTGAATATACTGTGTGGCACATCGTAGAGCCTTAATAAATGTTTGTTAAATGAATGAACTATATGTAGTTGTTTTTTTTCACCTAACTCTGAACCAAGTCAAAGCCTTTTCAAAAGGAGCACGTAGTGAACCAGTCTGAATCCAAACCAAACCCATATACTTTCCCAAACTATTGAACTGGAACATCAAAATATTCTCTGAATCAAAGCTGACCCAACCAAACTCTAATTTGGCTCAAATCCCAGTTCCACAGTGAAAATGACATGAGGCTTTGTCTCACATGTCCTCTTCATTCCACAAAGTATGCTTCTGTTAAGAGCTGACCAAAAAATGAGGGTCAGGTTAAACTTTCTGGGGTTATCCATGGAGACCAGTGGACATTGCTATCAGTCCCTAGAAAGCAAAGAACAGAGAGTTGGAACCAAGTCCTAATCAGGGTTGAATTTCTGATCTATTTCTCTCCACAGGGTCTGTTTCTTCCATCATAATAACTGACCTTCATACAGTTTTCTACAAATGTCATCTCACTGGAGCCTCAGACAGAATCCTGTGTCATGAGTTCTGCAGGCATTGTAATGCCTATTTCACAAATGAATACTCAGATGCTCAGGGGTCATTGAAATGACTTGTCTCTGGTTACAAAGCACTTCAGTTTCCAAGGTGGCATTCAGACACAGGACTCATTGATTCCAACCCTCTACTCAATGTGACATGCAACATTTTAGAAACACTAGGCTTTCTCCTCCTAGAATACAAGAGCCAAATATTTTCCCCCATTCACTCCATTTTCTGCTCCTTTAGCTCTCTTCCTCCTTTTGGTGACAGGGGAAGAAGATTCCTTGCCCTTTATGCCCAAAGAAGACAAGAGGAAAAGAATTTGGAAACCCACTGACAAATATCCAAGGGCATGTTATTTTCCATCCAAACAAGGGAATCAGTTTTGCCAGCTGAGAAAGTTTAAATCTCTATCATTTATCAATTACCTTAGTAAATGATTACAAAGTAGTTATGAGTAAAAAGAAATATATATCTCACTCCCTCACCCCCACCTCCACCCTAGTCCCCTCCCTTCTTGGTTCCACTCATCCTTGGATGAAAGAGAACAGTCCCTTCTCAGAGATGTGCTCAAAGCCTTCCGAGCTTAGGAGAACCTCCCAGAGATCTTATTTTGGTGGTATAACCCTGGAATGACTTCCACAGCACAGAAATACATTAGAAAGTAACTTCAGTGTAGGAAACAAACTTGAACTCATGTGACAGAGGATGTGCATGATGGTAACTCACTTGTCTATAGAACTTCAAATCACTTTCTTCACAATAACCTTGGGTTGACAGCTGATGGAAACTGGAAGCTGGATGACTTAATGGTTAAGTGTTGAATTTGACGTAAGGAAGAGCTGGGTTCAGATCCCGTCTCACATACTTGTTAGCTGTGTGACTATGAACCAGTCTCTTAATTTCCCTCGGCCTTAGTTTCCTCCTCTGTAAATGCTAATTATAGCAGCTACCCTCAGGGTCATTGTGAGGATCAATTGAGACATGTATAAAGTGCTTTGCAATCTTTAAAGTGTTACCTAAATAATATTAATGTTATACATCTCTTGGATGTATATGTTTTATTCTTGTTCTGAGAATGTGTATAGCTGTAGGGAGGAAGTGGAGTGGGGCAAGGAGGTGTCATCACATTTCCTGGACTTTGCCCCAGGGCACTGATATGGGGAAGGGCCTTGAGTGAGGGCAGGAAGAGGGTTTTTTGGGTGGGAACATGTTTCCCCATCATGTATCATGATGCCCACCCATCCATAGATCTTACTTCCTGGTACTGTGGCAGTGAATGGCACAGATATCCTTGGTTGCCATCCCAAGGTGCCGTAACCTTGCACCCTTTCTCCTAGGAACTGCTTTGGACTGTGCCTGAATAAAATAACCACTACGAATTGTTATTTGTTGAATTTGAGTAATTTTATATTGGGGTAGGAGGAGTAGGGGGAAGTGATAGTAATCTCCAAGCACACCATGTGTGTCAAGTGTGACACCCTCTCAAACACACATCTCAAATTCTATGATTGTCTAAAAAGGATCTGCTTGCAACTTTTAATGTGGCATTTGAAAGGACATTGGGAACTCAGACTTTGTTTAAACTCTTGGCTATGAGGCACTTAAGGAGATAGTATGAAACCCTCTTCAGGAGCCCAGAGATCTTTCCAGAACTGGGAACATGGAAAAATGCACCTCTGTTGCAGAGATGGGAAAGAGGGATAATAGGAAGTCCTACATAAGTTTAGAGAGAGTTTCTGCAGCTCTCACTCAGTGACTATGAACTGGTGCTCTCCCTCTCACCTGGTCTCCTTCCCCCACTCCTTTTTTCTAGGGCTCGTAGTCAGATGTGTATAAGGAAACTCAAAGGGCCCCAGATATATTCCCTGACCCTGGAAGAAATGGTGACTGGTTACAAAAAGCAGATAAAGAAGATATTCTGGCCTAGAAGTATCTCTGGACACTTCTTTTACCTTTTGTCTCTTTCTTTAAACATATGTGAACAATTGTAAGCTGGACATGACTAGCCTTGGCAGTAACCTTGTAAGTATGAGATGTCAGGAGCTCTTGCGTCTCTTAGTTGGGACTTACTGGAAACAGAATTTCCAGCAACAGAGAGGATGCACTTTGAAAAGAACACAAGCTCTTAACTGGATGGCCAGAACTTCTTGGAGCTGTCTTAACCATCTCCTCATACCCTTTCTTGACCTCCTAAGCATGGTGGACCAACCAGGAATGGTGACATCTTGTCCTATGGCACCAGCACATAGTACTACAATACTGATATGAGGATGTAGCACCTAGCCCAGCATAGGAATGCACCACCCATCCTCGGAATAGTGGAGGTCTTTTGCCTCAACAGTAGTAAAGAGGTGGGTGAAGTCAAGATGGCAGCGTAGAAGGAGCAAGGCTCCGCAGCTCTCCCCATAACCACCTCATATACCTATAAAATATGACTCTAAACAAATTTTAAACCTCCAGAACTCACAAAATGACAGAGTAACACATCTCCCACTGAAGGCAGCCTGGCAGGCAGACAGGAAGGGATTCATCACAGTACACTGCGAGTCCAGACCAGCACTGCATGAACCCGTGGCTGGAGCCCTAAGGCCACCAGAACAAGCCATGGCTGGAGCAGGAATCACCAGCAGCTGTGGTATTTTCCAGAATTACCAACCATTAAGAAACAAGGACTAAGTGAAAGGTCAGCGTAACTTGGATAAATTTAGGAGAGACAGTCCAGCCAACTGCCCCAGGGTTATAAGCAGTCTACAGCAGCTGACACCACCTCCATGTGACTGATTCAGAAGCTCCTGGCCTGCAGATTGCAAGGGGGCCAAGTGATCATTCAGAGGCAAAGTGCTCTTGCCTTGAGCTGCCTGGATAGATATTGTGGTCTTGGGTGGTGATCCTGAGGTACGTTTTCAGTGAGCCAAAGCTGGTGGGGGTTGCAGAAACGGTGGCCTCCTACTAGCTCTGGCAGCTGCAAAAACCCCAGTGATTTGGGACAGAGCCCTCCCCTCTGAAAGCAGAGTTCTATTGAACCTAAAAGTCAAGTAATTGACTGGCAACATGAGTAGGCAAAGGAAGCAAAGTAAATGCAGCAATGCATCTTTAGATTCCTTTTTTGGGGACAAAAAGGATCAAAGCATGGAATGGGAGGAAGACAGCATAGTCTGAACTCCTGCACCAAAAGCTTCCAAGAAGCATGTAGACTGGTTACAAGCCATAGAGCAGCTTAAGAAGGATTTTGAAAACCAAATAAGAGAAGTGGAGGAAAAATTGGGAAGAGAAATGAGAATGATGCAAGAAAATCATGAAAAGAGAAGTCAACAAACTGACTGAAGAAAATAATACCTTAAAAAATAGATTAACTCAAATGGCAAGAGAAGCCTAGAAAGGCAATGAGGAGAAGAATGCCTTAAAAAGTTAAATTTGCTAGATGGAAAAAGAATCTCAAAAGTTTTCTGAAGAGAATAATTCCTTCAGAATTAAAGTGGAGCAAATGGAAGCAAATGACTTCATGAGAAATCAATATACTATTAAACAGATCCAAACAAATGAAAAAATAGAAGGCAATGTGAAATATCTCCTTGAAAAAACCACTGACCTAGAAAATAGATCCAGGAAAATATAGGGAATGCCCATCAATTGAGGAATGGCTGAATAAGCTATGGTATATGAATGTAATGGAATACTATTGTGCTATAAGAAATGGGAAGGAGATGGACTTCATAATTACCTGGAGAGGTTTCTACAAATTGATGCTAAGTGAGAAGAGCAGAACCAGGAAAAACTTGTACACAATCACAGACACATCATACATATGATGACCAACCTTGATAAACTGGACTA
>JAQQSV010015769.1:0-11993 GCA_028646515.1 Pseudochirops corinnae | reverse complement strand
CAAAGTCCTTCTTCAGCTCATCTCTAGCTTTAAGGCATTCTTCATGTTTATTGGAGGCCCCTGGTGGGGGAGCTCTGGCTGAACTCTCCTCCTCCCTCTCTTTGCCATGATCTTTCTTTTCCCCAAAGAAGGAATCTAGGGTTTGGTTGCTGTTCTTACTTTGCTTCTTATGCTTATTCTTACTCATGGTTGGTCAGTCCATGATTTTTTTTTTAAATCTCTGTGGGGCTCCTCTTCCAGAAGGGAAAGCTCTGTCATAAATCGCTGGGGTCCTCCCAGCTGCCGTAGCTCTCAGGAAGGCACTGGGTCCCTTTCCTACTTACTTCCGGCTCACTGGATAATGAAGGCTCCAGGACCAAGGCCCAGGACCGTGATCCAGATCCAGGCCACTCAACGTGAGAGCACTTGGCCTCTGAAGGATCGCATAGCTCCCCAGCTGTCTGCAGGCCATGAGCGCAGAAGCTGCAACGCGGAGGCAGGTACAAAACCTCTGCCTTTTGCTTTCCAGCCCTGGAGGCCTTTCAGCTGGACCGCTTTTCTCCCAAGACCTTGTAAGTCCCACTGACCTAGTTCTGAACGCTGCTTGCAGCTGCTGCTAATCTGAGGCTCTGAGGCTCCTCCTGTCCAGCCGCCCCCGGTGCTCAGCCAGGGCTTCAGGCCAGCCTGGTTTCGGTTCACAGTGCTGATATGGTTCCTTGTAGCCGAGCTGACTTTAGTGGAAAGTATATTTGTGTGCGTTTTGGAGTTCTAGGATTAGTTTAGAGTCATATTTTATGGGTATTTTGGGGTGGCTATGTGAGAGCTGCGATATGTTGCTGCTCCTATGCCGCCATCTTGGCTCCACCAAGCTAAAACCTTCTATGGGCAGTAATAAGGTATGGATCTTTAATCTCAAACTAACAGCCTTTCACATTACTACCATTATACTATGGAAAACAGTAACTATCAAATTTTTAGTTTAGGATCGTGGAGATGGCAGAGTAAAAGCAGGAACTTGCAGGAGCTGCCACACCAACCACCTCCAATACCTGTAAGATATGACTCTAAACAAATTTTACAGCTACAGAACCCACAAAGTGAAAGAGAGAAATAAATCTCCCACTGAAGGCAGCCTGGGAGGCTGACAGGAAGGGTCTATTGTAACCAGCTGGGAGCCAAGCAGAGTCCTGTGTGAGCGCACAGGCCCACACTAAGGGCAGCCCCAACCAGCAGCACAGACTGGCCTGAGCAGAGTTCAGGAAAGTGACTCACCAGCAACTGTGGAGGTTTCCAGACTTCTCAACTTCTCAACCCATAAATGCCAAAGAGAAAGTAAAAGGTCAGCAGGGAACTCTGTTGGAAATAGTGACAGAAGAGCAGGGTCCTGCCTCTGCCCCCAGGGTGAGAGGTGGTGGAGGTGTGGCAGCTGCAGCTGCAGCTGCTGCTGTATGGCTGCCTCTGGAACTCCTGGCCTGCAGATTGTAGGGGGATAAAGTGACCATTCAGAGGGTAATCACTCTTGCTTTGACCTGCTTGGATCTGGGTTGCAGTATTGGGCAGCACTCCTGGGGTGAGAAATGCTAGCTGCTAGAGCTTGTGGGGGCTGTAGGAGGGCACCATCCTCATAGCTCTGGCAACTGTGAAAACCCCAGCAATTTGGGACACAGCCCACTCCACTCTGGAAGCAGAGTTCTACCATGGCAAAGAGCTCAGAAGTCAAGTAATTGGAGGGCAAGATGAGCAAGCAGAGGAAGCACAATCAGACCATAGAATCCTTTTTTGGGAACAAAAAAAATCAAAACGTGGAACCAGAAGAAGACAACAAAGTCAAAACTCCTGCATCAAAAGCTTCCAAGAAAAATATGAATTGGTTACAGGCCAGAGGAGCTCAAGAAGGATTTTGAAAATCAAGTAGAGAAATGGAGGGAAAATTGGGAAGAAAAATAAGAATGATACAAGAAAATAATGAAAAGTGAGTCAACAGCCTGCTAAAGGAGACCTCCACAAATACTGAAGAAAATAACAATTTAAAAAATAAACTAACTCAAATGGCAAAAGAGGTCCAAAAAGCCCACAAAGATAACACTGCCTTAAAAAGCCAAATTGGCCAGATGGAAAAGGAATTTCAAAAACTCACTGAAGAGAATAATTCCTTCAAAATTAGATTGGAACAAATGAAAGCTAATGACTTTATGAGATATTGAAGATGCTACAAAACAGATCCAAACAAATGAAAAAATATAAGGCAATGTGAAATATCTCATTGGAAAAACCACTGACCTGGAAAGCAGGCCCAGGAAAGATAATTTTAAAAATTATCTACCTGATACTACCTGAAAGTCATGATCAAAAAAAGAGCCTAGAAATCATCCTTCAAGAAATTCTCAAGGAAAATTGCCCTGATATTCTAGAACCAGAGAGCAAAATAGAAATTGAAAGAATTCACAGATCACCTCTTGAAAAAGATCCCCAAAAGAAAACTCCTAGGAATACCATAGCCAAATTCCAGAGTTCTTAGGTAAAGGAGAAAGTATTACAAGCTATCAGGAAGAAACAATTTGAGTATTGTGGAAACACAATCAGGATAACCCTGGATCTAGTAGCTTCTACATTAAGGGACCACAGGGCTTAGAATATGATATTCTGGAGGTCAAAGGAGCTAGGATGAAAATCAAGAATCACCTACCCAGAAAACTGAGTATAATCCTTCAGCGGAAAATATGGTCATTCAATGAAATAGAATCCTTTCAAGTGTTCTTGATGAAAAAACCAGAGCTGAACAGAAAATTTGATTTTCAAATACAAGAAACAACAAAAGCATCAGAAGGTAAACAGGAAAAAGAAATCATAAGGAACTTATCAAAGTTGAAGTATTTACATTCCTACATGGAAAAATAATAATTGTAACTCATGAGACTTTTCTCAGTATAAGGATAGTTGAAGGGAATACATATGTATATATACATATATATGTATGTATAGGAGGGTATATATGTGTACAAATACATATGTGAGTGTGTGTGTATATGTGTACATGTATAGATAGACAGAGGGCAAAGAATCAGTTGAATATGAAGAAATGATATCTCGAAAATAAAATTAAGAGGTGAGAGAGGAATATAATGGGAGGAGAAAGAGAGAGATAATATAGGGTAAATTATCTTATATAAAAGAGGAAAGAGAAAACTGTTACAATGGAAGGGAAGAGCAGGAAGGTGAAAGGGAATGGGTCATCCTTACTCTCATTGAATTTGACTTAAGGAGGGAATAACATGCACACTCAATTGGTTTATCTTACCCTACAGGAAAGTAGGGGGGAAGGGGATAAGAGAGTGGATGATAGAAATTAGGGTAGATTGGGGGAGGGGGTAGTCAGAAGCAAACACTTTTGAAAATGGACAGGGTCAAAGTAGAAAATAGAACAAGTGGGGGGTGGGATAGGATGGAGGGAAATACAGTAGTCTTTCACAATATAACTACTATGGAAATGTTTTGTGTAACTAAACATGTACAACCTATATTGAATTGCTTATCTTCCCAATGGGGGTGGGTGAGGAGGGAAGAGGGGAAAGAATCTGGAAATCAAAGTTTTAAAAACAAATGATTTAAAAAAAATGTTTTTATATGCAACTGGGAAATAAGATATACGGGCACTGGGGTATAGAAATTCATCTTGCCCTGCTAGAAAGTTAGGGGAGGTATGGGGGAGGATATAAGAGAGAACAGATTGGGGGAGGAGTATTCAGTAGGCTCACTATCTTGGGGTGGGATGTAGGGGAAAGATGCGGAGAAAATTTATAACTCACAATCTTGTGGAAATGAATGGTGAAAACTAAAAATGAATAAATAAAAAATTAATTACCAAAAAAAATTTACTTTCATTTATATATTAATAAAGGCAAAAGTTACTGTTTTGAATTCATTCTACCCCAGAAAAACCAAACAGCTATTCTCAGGGGTATACTGGTAAATGTTTAACAACTAGCTCTCAAAAAAAAAAAAGTCCTCATACTACATTTTAAGTTTGAGCTGCCTCACTAACATTTTCTCCATCAATTTCTTAAGTCTTAACAATCAACAAAACAGTTAACCAAGTCCTGATTTGTAGTGTTTGCCAGTTTCCAAAGTGTTAAGTGCTCACATTGAACATTTAACATTCAGCTCTTGTGAGCAGTTTGGTGTTGCTTTTTAGCATATCTCTGGGTGCTTTGAGGTTTATGTTTCAAAAGCAGTTGATGTACAAAGTTGGATTTAATCATTTTCCTCTTCTAGTTGTACTCCTAACCCTTTGGACTTTCTCTACCAGGCCACAGAACCCTTTTTTATCCTGGAAGCTCAATCCAGGATATGTATATATTATCCTGGACTTCACCTACGGGAAGCACCATCCACCCTGCAGCCTCTCCCTCTGATTGACTGGTTCTTACCAAAATCTCCATTTTAAGGAAAATGCCCAGACCAGTCATTCCTCTCCAAGTTGTACTCCAGACTCTCCAGACTTTCTCTACCATGTCCCTGAGCCCTGACCCATCCCCTTTTTAGCTTCCTTTTAAATACTGTCTTCCCTAATTAGAATATGAGCTCCTTGAGAGCAGGGATTGTCTTTTTTCCTGCATTTATTTGAATTCCCAGTGCTTAATACAGTGTTTGACACATATTAAGTGCTTAACTAATAAATGTTTGTTGAGTTTTACCTCTACAGTACATGGGAGGTTTTTGTTTTGCTTCATTGTTGTATTAGACTGTAAGCTTCTTTTAGACAAAGACCATGACATTTTTCCTCTCTATATCCCAGCACCTAGCACTTCACCTAGGAAAATTGTACTTTGCCATAATATTTTGAATGGAATAGTGTTCTCACTGCTGGATACTCTCTTTCCATCCATCCATGTTATACCTCTCCCACCAACAATGCCTTCTTCTCCTGTGACGTTCCTATACATGTTTCCTTTGAATCCTCTGTAGAGGGTCTACTCAACATGCTGGAGCCCTTCCTTTGATTCTTTTAATGTTTCATGGATATCTGTACTGCATTTGAACTGTTTTCAGGTATCCCTCACTCTTGACATATCCCATACTCTCTATAATCTCTCTTCTTCTAGTTATATATCTTTCAGTATACACAGCAAGTACTTAATGAGAATTTTTTGAATTTATGAGAAATTTTAATGAGAAATTTTCTGAATGAAAATATCTCCTAGCATCTGATCAGTTAAAAGTATTTAAAAGCAAATTCACTCAGTCTCCTATTGCTGATAGGACAAGGAGTCTATTCAGAGAGGACTTCCTCTAAGTATTTAGTTACAATTGTCTGATTCAGATCAGATACAGTAGACTCTCTGGGGTGGGGTCATCTCAAGGAGATCATCCTTAGAAGGTCCCAAGTCCACAAGTGTTTATTTGCCTAAGCACTGATCTTGTGCTTCACATTTTCTTAATGGGGACTGTGAGAAGGGTTGGTGACCTAGTGGAATTTTTTCATAGATTGTCTAAAAGCATCAGAATTTACACCTTAAAATTTGCCTCTTCATTCATTCATTCAATCAATTAACAAATATTTTTGAACATGTGCTATGTATAAAACTCTATACTAGACAGGAGTACCCACTGACTATTTTCATTCATTTCTTTATCAACTCATTACTTTAAAAGGAAATGATTCTTTTTTTCCCCTCCTCCTGAACATTCATTTTCCTGAAATGACATGTTGGTATCCATTTGTGCACGTGTCTTTATGTGTGTTTTGATGAAATTTCACTCCAAATAACCTGGCATAAGGTTATTTGTTTTTCTACCCAGAAATAACCCCTCTATGATCCAAGAGAGCAAGAGGTCAAGAGGTTAATATGCCAAAAGGAAAGGTTCTACATCAAGGCCTTAGAATTCAAGTGATTTAGCCAAAAAGGAACAGATATTAGTTAAACAATTATCATGTGCTCAACCCCATTCTGGGTATTATAGGGGCTACAATGGGATCTAAGATGCTGTCACAGAATTTACATTCTAATAGGGGAAACTGGGTATAATCAGACAAAAAGTTAGATATTAATAAAAAACTATGGTACACTATATGGTGAACAGTGTAGTAATGTATATGATAGCATCACAGGAGCAGATTAATTGACTAAAATTAATTAAATGGGGAGGAAATGAAGGGGAAATATCTAGACTCATAGAAAGTCAGAGCAAAAAGCAACCTTAAAACTTACCTAATTAAATCTCCTCATTTCACAGATGAGAGAATGGATCCAGGAGGTTAAATGAAAGGCAGGGTAATATAATAGAAAGTCCACTGAACTAGGAGTCAGGACACTTGTATTCCAGATATAGCTTTGTCAATAATTGCTGGTGTGACCTTGGATACCATGTGACCTCTCCAGGCCTCAGATACCACCTCTGGCAAAATGAGAGGGTCAAGCTAAAACACCTTGTTTCCAGAAAAGATGGAGATCCAGAACGGGAGAATTTTATAGCATACTACATGCTTATCTTTCTGTCATGGTCATGTGACTGTTATCTGTGCTCAAAGTATGAGCTGGTTTCCTACCTAGAAAAGAAGGTGATCAGAAAAAAGGCTTCAATGTGAAAACAAAGAAAAAGGATCTGAAGAGTCAGAGGAATTTCCTGGTCTATGGTCAGGAGGTTGAAGTCTGGAACAATTGGGTACACGGAAGAATGAGGATGAGTGAATACTTGAAGCTAAATCACGGATGTGAGACTTCCAGAAGAAGAAGGGAACTGGACCCCTTGAAGCAGTTTGTCTTCCAAGGGATGATTATAGAGATCCAAAGAGGATAAAACATCCAGTAAAGGTCAGATGATGAAGAAACACATACTGATACTGACTGATTCCTATAGAGGTATATTGGGACAACTATTTGCTGGCCCAATAACAATAGAATGGTCTTCTATCTTCCCTGGATGTGCAAATCAAATGAGAGAGAACCTCCAAAGACTTGGCCAACCTAAACATTTTTACTCAGTTTTGGCCATTCGTGTGAGTAGAGCACAGGGAAGTGAAATGAATGCTGGATTGGAAGTGAAAGGATATGGGTTCTAATCTCAGCTTTGCCACTTTTCCTATGCAAAGTCATAACCTCTCTGGGCTTCAGCTGCCTCATCTATAAAATTAGGGAGTTGGGCTAGATCAATGGTTCTTAACATTTTTGTGTCACCGACTCCTTTGACGTCCTGAAGAAACCTAATTGCCCTTTTCTGGATTAGTGCTGAAACTATAGAAATGACAACCTCCTGGTAATGAATTGAGTATACGCAATAAAGGCTGGTAAAAACATATTTGCCTAGAATCTAGCAACTCTCATCAAAAAGTCCTTAAACTGAAAAGAAAGGGAGGAGAAAACTGTATACACACGTTCACCAAGTCAGATATCATAGAAAATGATGAACATATAGAGACAAGAAAAACAGTGTCTACTCCCAGAAATCCAGAAAGTACAAAATACACAAAAAAACCAGTCAGCTAATTTCTGTACAAATGCACAAAGTATGGATAACATTTCAAAGGAAATGCTTGGAGTGGTAACCACACTGGCACACCCAGGATGACTGCTAACACAGGTTCTTAGGCATGCTTTACTAGGAAAGATAACTGTTTAAGGGGTCAACAATCTTTTTTAAATTAAATTAATTAGTTCAGGGGGAAAACAAGCCTCCTGAACTTCAGAGAAAATCCAGACAAAGAAAATAGAGAAAATACAAACAGAGAAATAAAGAACAGACAAGACTTCTGTCCGAGAAATCAGCACAGATCAACAGACAGATCCAACTGTTTGACCAAGACAATACACACATAATTCCCAGAGAGAAAAGCACCAAGTTCTGGGTTTTTTAAATCTCAAGGGCTCCTTACGGGGTACCCAGAGTAGCTGGTCAAATCACAAGAACACTCTTCCAGTGAGTGAGCCTCAAAGCAAAATGCTAACCTCAGAGTCTCTCTCTCTCTCTCTCTCTCTCTCTCTCTCTCTCTCTCTCTCTCTCGATATATAGATATATATATATAGCTTAGCTATAGATAGATAGATAGATAGATAGATAGATAGATAGATAGATAGATAGATAGATATAGATAGATAGATAGATATAGATATAGATATATAGATATAGATATAGGGCATCACAACCCTCTTGACTCAGTGCCTAATTAGAAATTAACAAAAGGTGTGAAAACCTTCCTATAAGCAAGCCTCCCCCAAGAAAGCTTCCCCTAATGGGCTCCATAGGAGGTCTATTAATGGGTGGGGAGGATCTTAAATCCCATTAACATTACAACACTATATTTCAGTTAGAGGTTAGTGAAAATAAAGATATAATTTTTTTCTCAACTAAGTGTGCAGACCTGCCCCTCTCCCCAACCTATTCACAGAATCCTAGAGGATCTCAGGTTAAGAACTCCTCAACTACATGGTCTCTAAGGTGGTTTCTAACTCTAAGTCTATAATCCTACAAAATTGACACTGCCAGATGGAATTTATGCAACATTGCATATTGAGAATATTATGAAGAATGTGAATAGTATGAAGAATTTCTTCTTGGAGAAGAGATTAAATGCATAGGTACTGTTTTCATTACTACTTGCCTATTGATTTGGGTTGGGACCATCTGGTTTTAAAAATGGCATCTGAGAATGGGACCTTGATTTCTGGATTAGTTGCTCAGTCACATATGAGAGTCATATATGACTCTTTATGATCCTATTTTGGGGTTTTCTTGGTACAGATACTGGAGTGGTTTGCCATTTCCTTCTTCAGCTCATTTTACAGACAGGCAAACAGGGTTAAGTGACTTACCCAGGGTCACTCAGCTAGTAAGTGTGTAAGGCTGGATTTGAATTCAGGAAGATGAGTCTCACTGACTCTAGGCCTAGTGCTGTACCCACTGTGTCACCTAGTTGCCCTTTTCTGGATTAGTGCTGAAACTATAGAAATAACAACCTCCTGGTAATGAATTGAGTAATAATAATAAAGGCTAGTAAGAACATATTTGCCTAAAGTCTGGCAGTTCTCACCAAAAGTCATTAAACTGTAAAGAAAGGGGGAAGGAGAAAACCTTGTACACATGTTCACCAAGTCAGATATCATAGAAAATGATAAACATTTAGAGACAAGAAAAATAGTGCCTACTCCCAGAAATCCAAAAAGTACAAAATATACAAAAAACAAACCAGATAATCTCTGTACAAATGCACAAAATATGGACAACAAGCAAAATGAGTTAGAGAAGAAATGGCTTTGACTTTCTAGGTATCACTAAGATTTGGTGGGATGAAAATTATGACTGAATTTTGACTCTGGAAGGGCAAACTTTATTCAAAATGAAAAAGATTGCTAAAATGATGAAGTACCATTAGTATAGTATATGGCTGAAGTTGGTGGATCTCAAGAGTTCTGAATTGCAACAGGCTAAGTGACTCAGGCAGAAGTCTGTTCTAAGATGGGCACTAATATGGTATAAGGAGAAGAGGGCCATCAGGTTGTCTAAGCAGGGTCAAACCAGTCCAGGTCAAAGATGAAGCAAGTCAAAGTTCCTGGGCCAATTAGAGTGGGAGTGGGAGCATGAGTAGGCACTAGACTTCCAGCCTGACCAAGATATGAGACTAGAGAGACTCTGTGTGTGTGTGTGTTTGTGTGTGTTTGTGTGTGTTTGTGTGTATGTGTGTATGTGTGACAGAGAGACAGAGAAAGACAGAGAGACAGAGAAATAGAGATAGAGAAACACAGAGAGACCCACAAAGAAGGATAGAGACAGAGACATAGAGAGAAAAAGGATGCACTTATGCAAGGAAACTCAGGAACTATGGAGAACATTTTGGTGAAGATCAGTGGAGACAGAAATAAATATTGTCAGTAGATTATAATACAGATCACCAGGACAGAAAGAGGAAATAGATGAGGAATTCAGCTCATAGATCACAAGTTTGGCTCAGAGACGTGAAACAGTAATGATGGAGGACTTTAGTTATTTAAACATCAACTGGAATTCTGTCTCTACCAAAGAAGAACAGCTATTTCTTAATTTGCCTTAATGATAATTACATCCTTCAAAATGTAAAGGTCCCAATGAGGTGAACAACTCTCCTTAGTATGATTCTCATCTACCAGGAAGAATTGGTTGCTTGGGATGACATGAAGGGAACCTAGGATGGGAAGTGAGTACTCCTTCTTAGAACTTGTGCTAGAAAAGAAAAGAAAATTAAATTTGGGAATAGTTCGACACACCCTTGGTTTTAGAAGCATGATTTTCAAAGGGTTCAGAAAAAGTAAAGTTAAGATCCTATGGATTAAGAGTCTACAAGTGGCATCAGTCTTAGAGGGATGAGAAGCTCGCAGGAATGAAATTCTGTAGAAGTCTCCAGATTTTGCTGCCATGAATCAGCAACCTTCTCACATTAGCACTTCCCTCAGTGTCTGGGCCCTTCTCGCTCTGGAATATCCCTTTGCCATGCCATCCCCTTCTCCCATTAATGAGTTCCTTGGGTGGCCCTAGACAAGTCATTCTTCATTGCTCTCCCAGCTGTGCTACAACTCTCTGGCCTCAGCCATCATATTCCCCACATGGAATACCTTCTCCTCCCTCTTCTTTTTGGCTCCATTAGATTGCTGTCTTCCTCCATTAGAATTTAACACCCTTGAGGCAGGGACTGTCTTTTTTTTTCCTCTTCTATTTGTATCCCCAGTGCTTAGAACATATAATGAGTGATTAATAAATATTTATTGCCTTCCTGACACAAAATAAATAATTCCAATGAGGAAGAAAAGAGTTTTCTAAAGAGATCTATGTGGATACATAGGAAAATCACCAACCAACTTAGATTTTAAAAAGACATTAGAGGTTAATAACTCT
Source organism: Pseudochirops corinnae (assembly GCA_028646515.1). NCBI lineage: Eukaryota > Metazoa > Chordata > Mammalia > Diprotodontia > Pseudocheiridae > Pseudochirops > Pseudochirops corinnae. The sequence continues at coordinate 1,154 of JAQQSV010015769.1, read as the reverse complement.
TTAGCCAGAAGGGATGACTTCAGAGGCCAAAGAATCCAACCTTCTCACTTTATAGATGAGGAAACTGAGTTTCAAGGATGTTCAGTGACTTGCTCAAGATCATATAGGTAAAAAGCATCCAAAGCACATTTTGAATCCAGGTCCTCTGACTCCAAAGTTAGTGCCCTTTCTGCTATACTGCACTCCCTCCCAATCTTATACCATTTCATGTACATAAGATGGAAACAAAAGTAAGGTAATGGACAATTTTTAAAAAGTGTAGAATGATACTGTAAGAATATTGTCAGGAGATAATGACCTCAAATATCTATAAAATATGACTCTAAGCAAATTTTAGAGCTACAGAACCCACAAAATGACAGAGAGAAACAAATCTCCCACTGAAGGCAGCCTGGCAGGCAGACAGGAAGGGTTTATTGCAGTGCTGGGAGCAGAGCCCAGCCCCATGTGAGTCTGAGGTTTTAGCCCCAGAGCTACCTGGACCAGCCACAGCTGAAGGGACATCAGTGAGTGGATCACCAGCAGCTGTTTCCAGAATTATCAACCCAGAAATATGAAAGACAATGTAAAAGGTCAGTGGAACTATCATGGATCTGGGGGAGAAAAAGTGTGTGGGGGGGAAAGTCTCACTCCTATATCCCTAGAGTGAGAAACAGAGTAAGTGGCAGCCCTGCAGCCACCTCCACATGGCTACTTCACAACTCCCAGCATGCATGCAGATCATAGGGGGAACCAAGAGACCATTCTGAGGGGTAATCATTCTTGCTTTAACCTGCTTGGATCTGGATTGCAGTCTTGGGTGGTGGTCCTGAGGTGTGTGACCAGTGAGCCAAAGCTGGTGGACGCTGTAGAGGTGGCACCCTCCTAATAGCTCTGGCAGCTGCGAAAACCCCAGTGATTTGGGACAAAGCTCTACCCTCCAGAAGCAGAGTTCTACTGTGGCAAAGGGCTCAAAAGTCAAGTAATTGACTGACAACATGAGCAAGCAAAGGAAGGAAAGCAAGCACAGCCATCCAACTTTAGATTCCTTTTTTGGGGACAAAAAGGATCAAAGCATGGAATGGGAGGAAGACAACACAGTCAGACCTCCTGCATCAAAAACTTCCAAGAAAAATATAAACTGGTTACAGGCCATGGAAGAGTTCAAGAAGGAT